>CAJVSB020000090.1:0-88922 GCA_911865555.2 Thlaspi arvense
AGAAAAAAATTAGAGAGGGAAAGTGAGAAAATTTAGAGAGAGAAAAACATGAAAATTTTAGACTGAGAGTTGAAAGAAGTTAGAAAAAGTTCAAAAGAAAAACTAAGAGAGAAAATTTTAGAAGAAAAAGTTGAAAGAATTAAAGATAGAGTTGAAAAAAATTAATGAGGGAGCTTGTAGAGAGGGAAAAGGTCTAAATAAATATGATCTCGATCTCATGCTTTACACTGTTTTGAGAGTGGAGACAGCTACCCAGAGTGTGGAATGTGGTCTGTGTACTAATTATTAAATGATTATTAATCTATTGAGTATGCATTATAACCCATTAAAACACAATTATTAAATGAGGATGAGATGGATTAACTCATTTTAATCCATTTAATTATTTGAATGAGAAATGTGGGGTCCAGAGTAGCTAAATATATTGCCAGCTCTAACAACTCCTCTAATCAAACCGTATGTGGAGGACTCCCCTAACTTAGAATTCCGAGTGGTCCGCTTGTTACGCACTGTTACGATCTTTGTGGTAGAAACGATTTGATCTATTTTATTTATTTATTTATTTATTCATTTTTGTTTGAATATGAATAGAAATTTATGATTTGATAAAATTTTTAAGTATGAAAGATTGGAATATCTGTTCATCAAGAATGCTGAGAAAAGTTGCACCAAATATAGTAAACAAAAGCAGTTCCATTTATGTAATTCACAATTCAATATGCATAGGAACTTTCATGCAGAGATGACAATCTATAGCAGAATAAAACATCACATGGCTATGGGCAGACTGGAAATCAAAGCGTTTTCATGCAATTCAAGCGGTTGGGTAGGAAGCCTGCATGGCGATTCCGCAGAGCCCTTCCTTTGCATCTATATCTTTTTGCATTCTGATGTATCCATCCTCACCCCAGCTTGTGCCCCATGAGTTCTTCACTAGCCAATACTTCGTTCCATTCTCACTTGTCCCATACCCAACTGCCGTAACACCACCATGGTCCAAGTCAGTCCCGCAGTCCCCTGTGAAGACTCCACTGGAGTAGAACTGGAAGGCAGAGCCACCAGCATCAATGGCCACAGAGGCAGGCTGCTTCGCCACAGCCTTCTGCAGTGCCGCCTCATTGTTAGCAGGCACGTCTTCATAGCCCGAGATGGTGGATGCGTGCGAGTCTTCCTTCTTGGTGTTGCACGTCCCATCAGCTGCCTCATAGGGGTAGTTTGCCTCTGTTGTAAGACCATTGTTGTTGATGATGAATTCGAAGGCATCATCCATTAGGCCACCATTGCAGCCCTGGTCCTCACCATTTACGTCGCAGTCCACCAGTTCTTGCTCGGAGAGAGAGATCAATTTGCCAGTACTGATCTTGTGAATGCCCTCCATGGCTGCAACTGCCGAGAATGCCCAGCAGCATCCTGCAAATGGAGGCAATATCTACTTGTAAAAAGGTCTGTGACCAACCAGTCTTAAAATCAAACAGGCCTAGTAATTAATATGAGCTAATGTTTCTACGGTTCTTTTTCTTCTTACCGCATTGGCCTTGATCTTTGATTGCTGTGACGGCTCCTTTCTTCCTCCAGTCTATGCTAGCTGGAGCTGCAGTCTCATTTTGGTACCTAAATGCAGCTGCCTTAGGAGTCCTTCCATGAGAAAGCATCCTATACCCGTTACGGGAGGATCGAAACTCCTCATTTGTCAAATCAGCAAACTGGTTGATGGCCAGTTTGTAGGGGCGAGTACCGGCTTTGTTGAAGGCCTCAATGAACTCACATTGTCTCTGAATATCCTCAAGCGCATCTCCCTCTCTGCAGCATCCTTGTACGTGCGTCCATAGCGAGTCATCCACTGCTCGTGTCGTTCAGCCATGAACGCCTCTTGCAGTGTCCTAGACATGGCTTGAGAAGCCCACATCCCCAGACCAACACTGCTGCCGAAAGCAACTTCCAGTCGAGCCTTGGAGCCATGTTTCTGAACCAAAGTGCTTCCGAGCAAGGTGCTAATGCGGGTTATTGGTTAGCACTTGTGAGATACACTTGCTGCATTGAGAGAGGGAGGTATTTATAGAGACCTGCATCATTCCAATTACCCCTTCTGGGTTTGATCTCAATCTGCATTCTCACTGTTTTGAACCCTGATTTATCTGGCAGGATTGCCTGGAGAGCCCGGCAAGATATGAAGAGAGAGACCGAGGTTTTTCAGTTCCGTACACGCTGCTCCATTGAACGTACACACAACTGCATTATATAACCTTTTTCTGTTTGTATTACTCTGATGAGTAATCTTCACGTAGTTTTTAACCTTAAAATAACTAGAAGTCAGCCAACAAGAGTAGGCTGAATTCACCTAATTTGGAGGTTTCATTGTCAAGAGATGATCACCTAGTGGGAAAACTAAAATTGGGAGTTGAATCAGCGAAGAATCTTGTGGTGAAGTGGGAAATTCTTAGAGAATCTAATAAATAAAAAATAAATCTTTCTGCATACAAACTTGTTTCATTGTACCCAATAATGAAAAAAAAATTGAAAATAATATGATAAGATTGAGACCAGACAATTTATTTAAAAATAAAAAAGGAACTCATCATGTGGACTGCCAAAGTAGAGAAAAAAATAAGAAATTGCATAACCCAAATCTTAAATTTCATTTTTTCTGTAAATTTTTTATAATTTCTATATTTACCCTTTTTTAAAAGAAAACTTCTCACTAAAATCTTTTTCATAACTTTTTTTTTTTTTTATAAATTTTCTTTCTCCATCTTATTTTTAAAACGATTTCTATAATCTTTTTCTCATCCCATGTTGCAACTCGGCTCTGTAAAAAAACAAAGGAACAAACTTGTTCTCTTTCAGACGTGAGAAGGGACAGGTAGCAACCAAATAAGGTTGGCAGCTGGAGTTAGTTAATGCAAAAGGCAGTAAACAAGTTTTTCCCGGAATGTGCCGAGCTACCCATCAGGTGGACGTTTATTATAATGGACATATATATGTCCCTTGCACGGGAGAATGTTTTGATAAACAATAGTCTAATACTCTACAGAGACAATGATAAAGATAAGCGAAGTTGTCTTTAATTAATTAGTCATTTTTCTTTATTGTCCTGGTCAAAAGTGAGGATTTGGAATCATTTTAGTTAGGGTGCAGATTGTATATTTAATTAACCATGCTTTTGTTTCTGCCCTCCTCATTATCTGAGTTCCCCCCCTCCCAAAAAAAAAAAAAAAAAAAAAAACGCATACATAATACAAGATTATTTGGTCTTAAGAATTTTAGATTTTTTCTAAATGAGAATGTTTGTTTTTCTTAAGAAAATAAGGTTTTCGTGAAGTCGATGTTTGTTTTCTGTATTTTTTTTCTTGGAAAAATTGAAAAGATTTTATCCAGAAGCATTTTTTTGAAAGTTTTGAAATCTCCAATTAAAAACTCTAATTTAAGCTCTTATAGTTAAAAATCTAGAAAAGCAAACATTTTTAAAATCTTATAACTTTTTTTCCAAAAAGTCCTCCCATCCTCCTCTCCACTTGTACGGAATATATAGGCAAAAAAGAAAAAGGCAAACCTACACCAATATACCATACGTTGTTCGCAAACATGCACTCTAAACTGTTAATTCCTACAATCGCATGCCATGTATTATTAAGCCCCCTAACATATTTTAAATTTTTAGTGATGAAATAGTCAAGGGAGAGGGAGAGGATTAAGAATCAAATTTTCTAACTTTCAAATAAATCTCACAAGTGATTTATTAAGTAAGTTAAGTTTTTGAATTCAGTTAATTGAATTGTTTGAATCTAAAATTTAAGTTATATGAAACTAAAGTTTAGCTCTAACTAAAAAAAAATTATAAGACCTTTCATTTCCCCTTCCTTTAGACCTATATGTCCAATGCATTTAAATAAATTTGATTTATATGTAATAAATTAGAATGGACATGAAAAAAAAATATCTGTTTTAAATTATATTCAACATTTAACAATAAGTAAAATATAATATTCTAAAAGTTTAGACTTATTTTTAGTTAATTTTATACTTAAATCATTAAAATAATAGATATTATATAATATACTTAATTTTAAAATGTATAAAACTTTTAGTTTTAAATACTAAATTTTATTGAGATTACTTTCTCAAAACGGTTCAAAATAAGGTGGTGAGATGGTTAACGGGGTTGTTAGAATTTGATTTCCGGACATTTCAAGTGGTGTTATGACCAAGAAAAAGGAGGAAATTAAGTTTCACGAGGTGGATTCTATTCTTTGCCCAATAATTGATTTGTTATTTAGTCGTAAGGTTGGGGGAAAGGGGTCAAGCAGGATCCCCATTTTTGTGAAAGAGTAAGCCAGCCTCAGTGAACCTACGCATCCGAATAAGAAGCAGAAGAAGAAATGAACAATACAAAGATTTGCTTTATTTGACGGTGAAAAGTAATTTTTCATTCTGACAGTAAAAGTGTACAAAAAATAACTATTAGATTTTTACCTTAAAACTTAATTTCAAGTAATAATATAAATTAAATTGACATTATTATATCTCGGAGAATTCTCTTCTTATATAAGAGTAACATTTCACACTCAACTCTATTTTCCAACACTTTGCAACGGCCTTCTATTTTTTGACTTTGAATTGCACAGCTGGCTCATGGTGCACAGTCTGATCACAATCACCATTTAGAATACCAGTAAACGAAAACAAATAGATTGTAAAATTGATACTTTTTTTAAAAGGTTAAGCATATAGACACTTTCATAAAGCTATTCAAAATTTTCATTCTTAAGTCTTAAGCTTTGTTAGATATGATGGATGGGAAAGGAAATAAGAAGTACAATTTTAAAAAAAATAAAGGAAAGAAAAAAACGGTGAAATGGAAGGATTATCATTCACCTTTTGTTTTTTACATTTAAAGAAAAATAAGGAATACTTCTCCTTTTTTATTTAGTTCTATTGGGAAAAAAAAAGGAAATATACGATCTATAATTTTGTTGACAGCATAAGTAATAGCCAAACAGATCTATTTAAACAAAATGATTCAAGTTCAACCAGAATAATTATAAAAAAAAAAAAAAAACTGAATTGAAATTGATCAATAAAAAATCAAGAATGTTTATATAATTAATTTTAGAAAATTCTATATAATCCCTAACAATAACCCACTGATCTTGGGATTTGGACGTTTTAAGTATTTATACTCACTTAATTGGATTTTATCAATTCTCTTTTCAAAATGGTTGGAATGGACCCTCTTGTAATAATTAGTGAAACTTGGATTTTATATGTTAAATAAATTTAAACTTAACCTTAAAAAAAATATAAAATAAAATTTCTAATAAAATCCTAAATTTTCAAAAAAATTCTATTAAATCAATATATGTAAATAAATGTCAAATTACTTGATACGCTTATTTAATAAAATTAATTTATATAAAGAACTTGCCATATGGATAAAGTGAAAAGGCAAATTTTGATAAGAAAAAGATATCTTTCTCCCCTTCCTAATTCACTAGCAAGAAGACAGATGAAAAGAAGTAAAGTCTTTAAAAAAAAAAAAAACAGTTATCTTTCTAAATCTCTTTCTTTGATTAATTTACACTTTACACTCTAAAATTTTATCTCTTTAAATATTTTCATTTTTTCTGTGATTTTTTTTATAATTTCTATATTTACCCTTTTTTAAAAAAAAAAAACTTCTCAATAAAATCTTTTTTATAATATTTTTCTAAAATTTTCTTTCTCCATTTTTTTTTAACAATTTCTATATATAAATTTTTTCTCAGCCCCCGTTGCAACTTTGGCAGTGTAAAAAACGAAGGATCAAACTTGTTCCCTTTGTCACGTGAGAAAGGACAGATGGCGACCAAATAAGGTTGGCAGAGGAGTTGACCAATGCAAAAGACAATAAACAAGTTTTTCCCGGAATGAGCGAGCTACACAACAGGTGGACGTTTATTTTAATGGATACATGTCCCCTGCAAGGGAGATTGTTTTGATAAACAATCATCTAATACTCTACCAGAGACAATGATAAAGATAAGCGAAGTTGTCTTTAATTAATTAGTCATTTTTCTTTATTGTCCTGGTCAAAAGTGAGGCTTTGGAATCATTGTTAGTTAGGATGCAGATTGTACATTTAATTAACCATGCTTTTGTTTCTGCCCTCCTCCTTATCTGAGTCCTCCCCTCCCCCCCCCCCCCCCAAAAAAAAAAAAAGAAACAACGCATATACAAAATTATTTGGTCTTAAGAATTTTAGATTTTTCTAAATAA
Organism: Thlaspi arvense; assembly: GCA_911865555.2. Lineage (NCBI taxonomy): Eukaryota > Viridiplantae > Streptophyta > Magnoliopsida > Brassicales > Brassicaceae > Thlaspi > Thlaspi arvense. The sequence continues at coordinate 6,253 of CAJVSB020000090.1, forward strand.
GAAAGGTAAGGTTTTCGTGAAGTCGATGTTTGTTTTCTGTATTTTTTTCTTTGAAAAATTGAAGAGATCTTATCCAGAAGCTTTATTTTGAAAGTTTTGAATCCCCCCAAAAAAAAACCCTAATTTCAAGCTCTTATAGTTAAAAATCTAGAAAGCAAACATTTTTTAAAATATTATTACTTTTTCCAAAAAGTCCTCTCAACCTCCTCCCCACTTTTACGGAATATATAGGCAAAAAAGAAAAGGCAAACCTACACCCTATATTCTATAAGTTGTTTGCAACATGCCCTCTAAACTTTTAATTTCTACAATCGCACGCCATGTATTATTAAGCCCCCTAACATATTTTAAATTTTTAATGATGAAATAGTCAAGGGACAAGGAGAGGATTAAGAATCAAATTTTCTAGCTTTTAAATAAATCTCACAAGTGATTTATCATTTAAGTTAAGTTTTGAATTCAGTTAATTGAATTGTTTGAATCTAAAATTTAAGTTATATGAAACTAAAATTTAGCTTAACTAAAAAAAAAATTATAAGACCTTTCATTACCCCTTCCTTTAGACCTATATGTCCAATGCATTTAAATAAATTTGATTTATATGTAATAAATTAGAATGGACATGAAAAAAAAAATATCTGTTTTAAATTATATTCAACATTTAACAATAAGCAAAATATAATATTCTAAAAGTTTAGACTTATTTTTAGTTAATTTTTATACTTAAATGATTAAAATAATAGATATTATAAAATATACTTAATTTTAAAATGTATGAAACTTTTAGTTTTAAATACTAAATTTTATTGAGATACTTTCTCAAAACGGTTCAAAATAAGGTGGTGAGAAGGTTAAGGAGGTTGTTTGAATTTGATTTTGGACATTTCAAGTGGTGTTATGACCAGGAAACTGGAGGAAATTAAGTTTCACGAGGTAGATTCTATTCCTTGCCCAATAATTGATTTGTTATTCAGTTGTCAGGTTGGGGGAAAGGGGTCTAGCAGATCCCCTTTTTTATCAAAGAGTAAGTCAGCCTCAACGAACCTATGCATCCGCAGAGAGGAGAAGGAGGAGGAGGAGGAGGAGGAGAACCTAATAAATGAACAATACAATGATTTGTTTAATTTGACGATGAAAAGTTATTTTTTATTCTGAAAGTATAAATGTACAAAAATAACTATTAGATTTTTATCTTGAAACTTAATTTCAAGTAATAATAAAATTAAATTGACATTATTTCATATCGGAGAATTCGCTTCCTATATAATAGTAACATTTCATGCTCAACTCTATTTTCAACAGTTGTATATATTTATACCACTGTATGAAACCTTCAAAATCCTATCCTTTGAGCCATACTTATCCTTGAGTAGGGATGACAACTCAGACACAAGCTTGTTTGTAATAATATTTATATTGGATTACAACAAAATACAGGATGAGAACAAGTGGAAGAGTGAATTGCTTTTTAGAACAGATAAGTTATGCCAGAAATTACATACTCTCCCATTTTGTATTCCACTCTTCATTTTTCAACTTTGTTTTCTGTTTTTATAGACACAAAACAAAGTAAACCTACTAAAAGCAAGGTTCAGTTTTTAACTTCATAGATGTTAGTCTAGAGGATGCATGTAAGTTAATGATATGATGAACTTTCCTATTGTTTTGTTGTACACTAGTTAATATACATTTAATAATATTTATTATGAATTATAACATATTAACTCGCATTTTAAAAAATTAATTATTCTAATAATAATATTTTAAAAATTCAATATTTAAAATTAGAGAGTTTAGAAGGTAAGTGTAATGGCAGGTTTAATGATAGAAGTGTTTAGGAAGATAAATGTTATATTGTATAGTTCAGAAGATCAAATAGAATAGCAAAAAACTTTAAGGAGGTAAAATAATTTTTACCATTTTCTCTACAATAAATTGATTTGGCTGCATTGTAGAGGAATAATCAATCATATACTTCAAATATGGTTTAATCATATCTCATCATATTTGATATTCCTAGTTTATCACAAGAAAAATAAAAATAAATGTGTTTTACATATGCACAGATACTAGTAAGCATGGTAGTCTTTAAATACCACTAATTCAAGTTGATAAATTGGATATAAAAGTTTTGAACTTGTCTCATAAAGTATAAAATTAGTTTATGTAACTTTTAACCAGTCATTAAACTACTGAATCGGCCTTGAACCAATTACTATAGTGTGCTGAACCGCCTCTAAATCATTAAACCAACCCTGAATAGCCTCTAAATCATTGAACTAGCCCTGAATTGGCTCTAAACCAATCATTAAAACACTGAACTAGATACCTAATACACTGAATCAGACTAATACATCTATGAATTGGTCTAATATAGCCCTAAACCAACTATTAGTACACTGAACTGGGGTTAAATAGCACTGAACCCATCAATTAAAACACTGAGCTGGTCTTTATAGTCACTAAACCGGTTGGTTACACATTGAACTATATTTGATAAGCCATGAACCGGTTATGTAAGGTACTTAACCGGAGGGATAAGTACTAAATCAATTAATTTAATCCCTAAACTAGTATTAAATTGCTTGTAATCTCCTGAACCGGCCAATTGTTTTAGACCTAGGATCCAGATCCATTATACAACACAAACCCAGTATAATCAGACCCGATCCAAATCCCTATTCACCTAATGCCTGATCCAATATAGACCTGACCCGCCTAAAATTGACTCGGCCCGATTAGACCAAGCCCAATTCAGCCCAATTTGGCAAACTTAGGACCCAAGACCAGAACTGTGACTCGCTGCCCAAATTAGGTTAAGCAAATCGAATCTAGCACAAACCTGATTGTGAAATCGATTCTTCTCTTAGAAATTTAGCTAACAGACCGATCAATACTCCAAAGGTTTGTCAAGTAGGGGTCGGTGACTGGCAATAACCCATTGAATGGTGACTGGTGGTTAGAGGTGGTTGGAATTTGGAAAATTTGACAGTTGCACCTTTATAATTGTTGCAATACTTTTGTCAGCTCCCAACGTCAATTTTGAGGTTAGTAGAACAAATTGAGCGAGGGCTTCGGTGCGAAAGGCTCATCTTTGCTTTAATATTTGTTCAATTTTAGTTTTGATCTTGCCAATCATTGCAATCAATCGGATTGTGCGATTGGCTTCTTGAACGGAAAGGGGGTTGATAACTAGATCCAATTTTGGGATTTTATAATTTAGCCCCAGATTCCCTTTTTCTTTTCATTTTAACCTTGGCCTATTTTTCATTTGTTTATTCGAGTCCTTAAATTTTTAATTCATGCAATTGTGCTATTAATATTTGTTAATTAGGCCTTTAACTTTCTGTTTCTTTCAATTAGACCCTCTAAATCTTTAAATTCCTTGATTAACTCCTAAATTGGGATATGACAATATGTGTGTGTGCACACATGTGCGCGCATGCTATTATATAATTGATAAATTAGGCTATTAGTTCTTTTGTATAGAAAATATTTTTTCTTATTATTTTTTAAGATAAAAATGGGAAAGTTAGTAGGGTATCAAATAATTCCACCATAAACGATTAGGCAATGACCCACCTTCCAACCTTCACCCTCCTATACATACATCCAATTATTCTACATTAATTCTAGTGCATTTGCATTCTAAGAAATTGTAAGAACCACCATTAGCATGTGAGGAAAATGACACTTTAGGTGAAGACTAAAACCAGGTTTTGAGGTGGTGAACCATCTTTTGTGGGTAAATGTTTGATTATTAGTATTACAAAAATGAGTAAAACAGATAGCAGTTGATACCACTCCTCTTTTGTTTCTTAAATTATTGTCTTTTGTCCCCCTATCACGTGCAATGCCAGGACAAAGTTTTAGGACCACAGTTTGATTGGGTAGAGACTTACAAGAAGCCCTTGGTATTAGTAGAATTAAAGTGTTACGCTTTTACTATTGATTTGTTTCTCTGAAATATTACTGGAGTGCTAAGAATCAGGTAACGAATCAAGTTCTCAGTGTAATCTGCATCACTCGTTAAGAACATTTGCCATCCGTCTTCTTTTCTTTTTACTCTTCTTTATTTTTTTTTCTTTTGGTGCATAATTGGATGCCATACAGATTGGAGCGGCCTTATATTTTTTTTGACTTTGAATTGCACAACTGGCTTATGGTGCAATCTGATCGCAATTACCATTTTAGAATAACAATTAACGAAAATAAATACATTATAAAATTGATACATTTTTTAAAAGGTTAAGCACATAGACAGTTTCATAAAAGCTATTCAAAATTTTCATTCTCAAGTCTTAAGCTTTGTTAGGTATGATGGATGGGAAGGAAATAAGAAGTACAGTTTAAAAAAAAAAAAAAAAAAGGAAAGAAAGAAACGGTGAAATGGAAGGATTATCATTCACCTTTTTTTTTTCACATTTAAAGGAAAATAAGGAATACTTCTCCTCTTTTATTTAGTTCTATTGGGGAAAAAAAAGGAAATAGATGATCTATAGTTTTGTTGATAGCATAAGTAATGGCAAACAGATCCATTTGAACAAAACAATCCAAGTTCAATTAGAATAATTATAGGAAAAACTAAATTGAAATTGATCAATAAAAAAAGCAAGAATGTTTAGATAATTAATTTCAAAAAATTCTATCTAATCTCTAACAAGAACTCAATGACTTTGAGATTTGGACATTGTAAATTTTTATACTCACTCAATTGGATTTTATTAATTTTTTTTCTCAAATACGGTTGGAATGGACCCTCTTGAGATAATTATTGAAACTTGAATTTTACATGTTAAATAAATCTAAACTTAATCTCAAAAAATATAAAATAAAATTCCTAATAAAATCCAAATTTGTCAAAAAAAATTCTATTAAATCAATATATGTAAATAAATATCAAATTACTAGATACGCTTTATTTAATAAAATTAATTTATATAAAGACCTTGCCAAATGGATAAAGTGAAAAAGCAAATTTTGATAAGAAAAATATATCTTTCTCTCCTTCCTAATTCACTACCAAGAAGACTGATGAAAAGAAGTAAAGTCTACAAAAAAAATAAAATAAAATTATCTTCCTAAATCTCTTTTTTTAACTAATTTTGCATTTTGCGTTCTAAAAATAGAGAGTTTTGACACTTTGCACCTTAAAAATAGACGTTTTTGGCACTTTACACCCAAAAATTTTAAATTTAGCCCAAAACCTTCCAAAGTGCACTATATTTTTTATTGTTCATTACAACTAAGGATAAATTTAGAATTTCATGTAAATAAAGAGTAAAAAGATTATAAAAAATTTGAAACCTTCATTTTTTGTTATTTCTACTCTATTTAATAAACTTTTACTTAATATATACACATATTAATGGCATGTAAAAAATTTTAAAATTTGGTACTGTTAAAAATTTTAAAATTTTAAAAACTAAAAATAAAGTTTTGATAAAAAATATAAAAAAATATTTGAAATGACTATTTTAGTTCTTAATTTAACAACTAAAAATCTTAATCAACTACAAATTTAAAACTAATAATTATTTTTATATAAAATACTATACAAATTAAGAACTACAATAACTGTTTCAAATAATTATTTGTGTATAAAAATTTAGACTAAAAATCTGAATCTATTACAAATTAAAAACTAATAATTATTTATGTATAAAATACTAGACAAATTAATAACTACAATAATTACTTTAAATAATTTTTTTGTATAAAATATTTAGACAAATTAAAAACTAAAATAGCCACTTCAAATTTTCTTTATATTTTTTTTATCAAAACTTTATTTTTAGTTTTAAAATTTTGAATATATAGAAAATTTACGGTCCATGTGTATTTGAAAAAATTAGTTTACTTGATTTAGATTTTAATCGTAAATATTAATTTTGAAATAATTATTGTAATTCTTAATTTGTCTAGTATTTTATATAGAAATAATTATTATTTATTAATTTGTAACAAATTAAGATTTCTAGTTTTTAAATTAAGAACTAAAACAGCCACTTCAAATTTTTTTATCAAAATTTTATTTTAGTTTTAAAATTTTAAAATTTTGAACAACGCCAATTTTTTTAATTCTTTACCTGTCATTAATGCGTATATAAATTGAATAGAATTTTATTAAATAGAGTGAAAATAACAAAAAAATGAAGGATTCAAATTTTTTATAGTCTTTTTATTCTTTATTTACATGAAATTTTAAATTTACCTTTAATTTTAATGAGTAATTAAAGATATAGTGCACTTTTTGGAATTTTGAAAAGTTTGTGGTTAAATTTAAAATTTTAAGGTGTAAAGTGTTAAAAATTCTTATTTTTTAGAGTGTAAAGTGCTAAATTTAAAATTTTAGGTGTAAAATACTAAAACTCCTTATTATAAAAGTGTAAAGTATAAATTAGTCTTTTTTTATTTATTATAAAACTAGCTACGAATAAGGAATATAGCTGGTTCTTCAGCCATTTCACTCCATTTGTAGACACTTGACAGGGCGTTAAGTTGACCAGCCCACTCGCAATTAAATACCGAACCAAACTCCCCTTTCCCTCCACCTGTCCCAATGGATTCTCTCTCACAGAAGACTCTCCTGTTCCTCCTCCCTCCCTCTCTCTCGGGCTCAATGTGGAAGCAAGCATTGGCCGTGGTTATTATAATGCCTACATTTAATATTAAAAATTGATTCAGTCGTTTGGATAGTGTTAATATTTATTAAATTAATATTAAATAATATTAATATTAATTTAATTAATGTTATAATTTTTAATCTCATAAATCAAGAACTAATATCTAATAAATTATCAAGGTATGATGAGCAATGTTAAATGTTATATTGGATATTTTTCACAACAATTATGATCTACATTTTAAAATCTAAAACTTATAATTGTATACTTTTACTTATACCAAATTCTTTCAAGTACATCTAAAATCCTTTTCAAATAAAATTTTATAAAAATTCACTTTAAAGTAATAAAAGTTATAATAACGTGTCTTTACTAGCAACTTTCACGTTTTTAATTTAAAGTTTATAATTTATCATTTTACTAACTGCTTTTGTTCAATAAATTATTCTAATTTCTATTTTGTATAAATAACTTAATTCTTTTAAGTTAAGTCCCTATTTTTTAAATTAATATTGTACTCACATTAACTTTATATTTAAATCTTTACGATTTAAATATTTTAATTTATATTATAATAATTATTTATTATTTATATTATATTAATTTTATATATATTTATTTTCATTTTATATTTACTTTTGATAAGCTTGAATGCATCTAAGGTAAAGACGGCCACTTCCCCCACTTGGTTCCGTCTCATAGGTGACTCTCCCGTCCCTTTCCCTCTCTATAAAATCAGGATACCCTTCACACCACCCAAAGCAAACACAGCTCCTGTCCCCCATTGGTTTCCTCTCACAAGAACTCTCCAGTCCTCCCCCCAACCCCCCGCCCCCCCCCCCCCCCCCCCACGCTCTCTCCCTCCCTCTCTCTCTCTCTCTCTCTCTCCCTCTCTCCCTCTCTCACTGATCACCTCGCTGAATACTTGAGATCTAGGTAGGACGACCACTTATTTAAATTTTAAGAAGAACGTTGTCTTTCTCTAGCACTTCAGCCATGGTTTCCCTTCGCCAGGTCTTCGCCATTCTCATTATTCTGATTTTGCTCATTGGAGAAGGAAGGCTGCTAGGCATGTTCGCTTCAGCCCGAAGGGGACCGCATGAAACACCATCTCCAAACGTTCCAACCTTCAATCCAGCCCCACCTGGCTCAAGGCCATGATCGATCGATATTAGAGTGCTGCAATACAAGAATTATACGAGACTTCCATAGAAAAGCTATTTATAGATATTCTGAGAATTCAGAATGTTTGAGTGCAATTATCAATCTGATAAATACTTTGAAATATGTGAAATAGGTGCATGCATGTAACTCTATCTATATAGCAGAAAAATCAATGAAATCATATATGAATCTTTTCTGAAGAGTCCTATTCCTCTATGTTTTTGATATTCTAACATCAACTGAGGCCTCAGAATTTTACCACTTCTTCTTCCTTAGCAAATTCCATGGTTTGTGATGGATCTGGTATAATTATTTCTTTCAAGTTCTATTTCCAGTTATTTTTCCTGTTGAAGTTTTGCGTGAAAATTAAGTTTTAACACGAATGTTTCTTCTAGTCTTAGTTTGTGACTTGGCCTTGTATGTTTTTAAGTGCTATGTTTCAACTACCAAAGTTTCCATGGCACTTAAAGTCAAAATTATCAAAAGTGAATTTTTACTATAATACTTAGACTTTGTAAAAAAAAAAACGTAGAAGTGAAAATTTTACTTAAATGCATAATACACACACACACATATATATGTATATTATAAAATATAAACATAATTGGTATAACATAAACAATAAATAACAAAAACAGTTCAAATTAAAATAATCAAATCATAAATATTCAAAAATAAATTAATATAAGTACAATATCAATAAAAAATAATAAGAAATTAAATTGAAATAACTAAGTTACTTGCACAACATAGAGATTAAAGTAGTTTATTAGATGAAACCAGCTAAAAGAATGAAAATGACTAGTAAAAATATAAAAATGTGCATTGTTATACTTTAAAATGCACTTTTAATGACCATGCTTAAAATGAAAAAAATGGGTCCATCAAGGATCAAATGAGCATGAGGACGAGACCTTGTCATCGTTCTCACCCAATCATCCTCGTCATCATCACGGTCGATGAGGAACTGACGGCTAGACTTCCAGAAGCCCCCAAACTCTTCCTAGGTCAAGCCTAACCCTTTCAGTGCCTATCGTTATTTCAAATTTGAAGCATATATAGGGAGCGATAGCAAGTGAAAGTGACGGATGCATAAAGAGTGACCAATATGGGTGGTTGGGGGGCAGTTTTGGCGCCTAGACTGAGAGGCTAGTTTGGAAACTTATATGATATCTATGCACATAAATATGTGTAATAGTTTTTATTCATTGGAAAATGATTTTATTCATTTAACTATAAATAAATTTCATTAATTGTTCTACTTTTTTAATATCAAATCATCTTTAAAAACTTATTTAGAAATTAAAAATTTTCAATACTCAAGGCGGCAAATTTCTATAGAAATCATTTTTTTTTTCAAACATACGGGAGCAGATACAAAAGATCGATGGGTGCAACAATTAAAATTATAAAAACTCCTATTTATCCTAAAAATCTATTGGGGGCAAGTGCCCCCTTCAAGGGCACGTAATTTTCTTTAATATTTTGCTGCAAAAAATACATTTATGAATAGATTTTGAATTTTATTATCATAATAATAATATAATTTACAAAGAATCACATTGTTTTATTTTTTTTTCTTGTAATTTCATGTGAAAATGTTCTGAAAAATAGATTATACCAAAGTTCACTTAGTATTTATATTTTTATGTTAATAATAGAAAAGTATTCACATGTACTTAAGATTGCCAATAAATTGGATTTAGATTAAATCAAGCAAATCTGAATCTGAATCTAATTAACTATTTACATATCTGAATCTAATTCAAAATCTTGTAAAATTTATATCCATTAAATCATTTTTTAATCTAATAAATAATTCGTAACCTAATAAAAGAATTCAATCTAATAAAAAAATGATACTCTTTTATAGTTAAGTCCCTTAATTCTATTCTATCAATTATACTGATTCCTGAATTTTCTAATTTTCTCGACTAAATCCTTACAACTTTAAATTTATTAATATTATATAATATTATTATTTTAAAAAATATTATTAAAATTAAAATTTTTAATAAATTAAATTATTTAATTTCATAGTTAATCTACCTATTTCAAATTGTAAATATTTATTATTGAATCTAATTTATTAAATGTTTTAATCAAATTTATATTCTAAAATTTGAATCAAATTTTAGTTAAAATTCAACTAATTTGCATGCCTACCTTTGTTCAATTAAGAGTTGGTTTATGATCATCATTAGTCTTTCTTCAATCCTATGTTGGCAGACTATGAAACTGAAACTGAAAATACCACAAAACTTTTGGTGACGTGGACAACCCATAAGGTAGACATCACCTCTTTCCCTCAGGCGTATGCCTTTTCAATTAATATTTTGTTTGAAAGATATATATTAAAATATAGTGGACTATGTCAAATCCAATTTTTGCACAAATTGATAAATAGAGACCAAGTTGAGTTTATTGAAGGACTCCTTTGGTAGACTATATAAGATAAAATAAAATATGACAATATTTGAATAAAGTATTTTAATTGTATAATATTTTATATTATTATACAATGTTTGATAAATTTAACAAATATTTAAATAAAAAACAAGATAAGCATATAAAATACTAAATTATCCTTTTATTTTTTGTGACGGTGAATGACAAGCAACGGTGGGCAGCGGTTGGTGGTGGTGGCTGGTGGCAACAATGGTAGCGATGGGCGATGAACGACATGAGGTGATGGTGGGTGGCAATAGGTGGCAGCAGTGGGCGATGGTGATGGTTGGTAGGCGGCGGCGATGCGATGGTGTGTGGTGGCGGCGACAGGTGGTAGTAAGCGGCAGGCAATGGTGGCGGTAGCAGTGACGAATAACTTGTAAATATTATGGGTAGTATTATCCAGATATACTGGATAAGAGTTGGATAAATTGTCTCACCTCTCTCTCTCTCCCATATAGTTTATCCAGATTTAACTGAATAATTATTCTACCTCAACTTTTTATCTAATTTCATCATTCAGTCTACCAAATATCAAATTAAGTCAGATAAAAGTAAATAATTTATCCTTATCCAATCTTATCCAACTTATCAAATGAGTCCTAACAGTGAAAAACACTTTTGAAATTCATCCAACAAATAAATTTATTTTAAATTTAAATAAATCAAAACAAATTGATATTTAAAATTATTAGAAATAAAAATATGCCTTGTTATCTTTATACATATCATGCATTCTATACTATTTTTAATCTTGTAACTGTTGAATTTTTAGATAAAAAAATTTATAAACTGATTATGTTGTTTTTAGATTTAAAAATTAAATGCGTAAGTTTAAAAAGTTAATCACCAAAATTTTCTTAATAATTATGAGCATTTGAGGTTAGGATGTGTTTGTTGAAGTCAGTCAACTCCTAGGTACCGGGAATCCCATTGGCAAGCTCAGCCTAGCGGCGTGCTAGTTGGAAAGTTTGAAGAGCTACGACAATATTTATTTGACTTTATGTACTTGTCTTGGCGAAGAGTACATCTCTTTTCTTTTGTGCTCCTTTTCTGCCGTACCCACTTTCAAGAGGAATGTCGTGCTCTTTTTCAGAGGATCTCAAAGGAGCTAAATTTTGTCCCAGGTGAGCCTCCATTTGCTCTGCGGGTGGGAATTTTGCAGTAAACATCACGTCAGGAATGCATTTTTTAATGTGCAGCACACTCAACGTTTATTATATGTATAAAAAAATAAACATGTGAGTTTTCTTTATCGCATATTCAAGAATTACTAAGTGTATTTATCAGTGAGTGCACGTTTAACATTAACTAAACCTAATTTTAATTATGTTTGGTAGGTGTTTATAAATTTTATTTGATTGTAATCGAGTATGAAATATGTAACAGATTTGAAAATTTTTATAAAGATTTTGTCAGATATAGAACAAGGAGAATGACAGATATTATTATATTTAAACTTATTCTGTACTTTGTATTATATATAAAAACATATATATTATAAAATATATTATTTTTTAAAAAAAATAAATTAATAAGTATATGAAATAGATGTGATATTATTGATAGAAGAAGAATCAGGATTAAAACTAATACTTGGCAAGGTACGACGATGGATATGGAGAGTTGATCAATAATTTTTTGGAATGCAAATAATGAATAAAAACGGATCAACAATATCAATGGAAAAAATTGATTTATAAACTAATATAAAAACCAAATATATTTAATAATTTAAAATAAGAAAAACATATCTAAACCCTAATAAAAAATCAAATAAACACAACTTTCTTTATATTAAATAATCTCGAACTACTAGAATGTTTTTTAACCCTTCACCTTAGGGCTATTAGAACTGATTGTAGAATGATTAATTCTTATCAAAAGTGAAATATTCAAGTGTTAAAATGATCTCAATACTCTCAAGAAACCTTTTTACTGAATGTTGGATAAGTTTTGAATGAGTTGAATGAGGCCTTAAGCCTCCTTTTTATAATCCAATGTGTCCTAAGGATTGCAGGACCCTTCGAAGAGTTGAAAATCTTGAAAATTGCGAATAACCTCTCCAGGTCGCGCTGCGACAACACACTAATTTCTATACCTGAGGCACTATGGTGCCCTACTACAATAATGCTGCAATATATATATATATATATTTGCAAAACTCACTCGCATTAAAACTCTTAAATGATCACTCACAAATCCAAAACCTTTAAAAGATCTTCCTAAATTAGACAGATTTCCTGATCAATTATAGAAATAAATGTTGGATATTGAAGATTTTAAACCTCAAAATAAGTTTTGTAATCTCCTAAATAAATTTTGTAATATTCCAATTTATATTATGTAACACCTAAATTTTAATTTTGTAGCACCTCACTAATGGTCATTATATGATTTTTAATTATTGATAGTTATGCATTCATTCTAACACTATAACTAGAAGTCTTAGGAATCTAGACATACACACAACACACACATACAATCACTCTCATATACTCTTATTTCTATTATATACTTTGATATTGTTTTGGGCAATCAACAAGATTTTATTCCTAGTCTGGTGTGATCGTGTTTATACACTACAAAAAAAAAAAAAATGAAAAAACCGACTGTTAAATTATGGTGGTTAAGCCTAATAGCCGTAATTTTTGTACATTTGGGCAGTTCATAAGGCAGTTTTGGTGACTGCCATTTTTCCATACGTGAAATACGGCAGTTTAGACTAATGGCGGTTCAACCGCCATTTTTAAACATAACTTTTTGGAAAAAAAATTTATTATAAATTGTAGTATAAAAGCCATCTGTTGTTTGGAGAGAACAAAAAAGAAGCTGAAATTCATCAAAACCAAACCCTAGCCCAATATTTGATCGTCGTTCCTCACACCTAAACGTGCCCTTCAGCAGATTGGTCATTCAGTCGCGACGTCTTCTTGCCCTCTCTCTTCTTCTTCCTCAATCACAATGATTTAGGTTAGGAAAGCTCATAAGTTAGTAGATGGATAGTGATTTGAGTCCTCAGAAGAATGTCAAAATAAGATAATACTTCCAAATCCTTGTCAGAAATTGAAACTTGGGCAACACTACTATGACAAGAATTCTAGACTTTGAGGGAAGGTGAAACAAGAGATTGATTCGTTGGCAAGAGATTCACAATTGCATTACTGGTAAGGAATATGTATTTTCAATCTTGTATAGGAATTTTCCAATCCAAATGTCTTTATCATTGGGATTTCTGGTTTGAAGGGCCTCAAGACATTATACGAGTAGTGCGGCAGCATTATTTTGGTTCCAATGTGTTATAAATATGCTACATCCATGGCCTCCCAGGTTGTAAACAATCAAAATCATATTATGTTACATGGACAGCATTGTTAGATTGGAATTCATTTTATTCTTGAATCTTGCACTAGTTTGAAAGGAACCATGTGGTCCACATGGTTTATTCTAACAGCATGATACGTGGACTGCAAAATTCCATATTCCTTAGGAGTTAAAACTCTTCTGCTTAAATTTATTTCTATAATTTGTTTGCTTTTGTTTAAAATTAATCCACCATAGCCATAATGCCAAATAGGGCTTGGTAATTGTAGGGCTATAAAATGCATAGTGATTTGGCTTGTTGTGGTTACTTTCAAGAGTTCATGTTAACCTATTTTCTATTTGGGAAGCTAATCGACTAGTGCTTATATAGAGGGAAGACAATCGCTTTTTTAGGACAACATCCAATAATGTGGCTCCTATGTAGACCAATCATTTATATTTGTCTATTTATTAAATTTATATTTTAATTTCTATATTCTAAATTTTTATTATTTATCACAACAATAAATACATTACTAGTTGCCCCATACACATCCTATTGCGATACTTCCTCCCAAGCCAGTTGCACGTTTTCTATAGTTTTGTCACATAAGCAAAATTGCACTTGTATCCCAATAATTAACTGTTTTGTAAATTCCATAATATAGATAAAAAAAAAAGTATTGATTTTTTAAAAATAAATTACTTGACTTGGAGGTACAAGCCATAAAATGATGATAAATGAAAAAAAAAACTTATTTTAAAATTAGAAAGAGTTTTAAAAAGGAGAGGCCGAAATTACGTGCCCTAAGTGGTTTTTTGATTTTGCAATTTGCGACCTTCTTTAGAGCTGCACAATGTGAAAAAAAAAAAAAAAAAAAAAAAAAAAAAAAGAGGACTAACCTAGACGACAGAGAAGTATCTTATTAAAATAGCGGTCTCAATTTCTAAATTTATTTACATGGACATATGGAAAAATTATTAAGACAACTTTGTCAGTCAAACCAATAATCAATTTACCAAAGCATTTTAATTTCTAAAAATGTATCATTGAGACGAGGTAAAGAAAACCAAAATTTAAAACAGAGCTGATTTGGACACGTGCAAAATTCAACCCATCTTCAGGCTGGGCTTGGGTAGGGCTAGCTGCTTTCCACGGACCCATTCTACAAGTCCTTCATGGACCAACAACCAGCCCATGAACTTGACGCTTTTCTGATGTCATGGCCCATTAGGCTAGCAATTCATTTATATCTAAGTGTTGAACATCTATCAACGAGCCCAAGTAATGAAATATGTCTTCTTCTGCACACATTTTTGAATCATGATAACTATGGGCAAGTATGGGAGTTATTATTTTTTAAAAAAAAGTGTTAAAAAATAATAATTAAAAAAGTGTTTGAAAGTATAAGATTTAGAAATATTTATAAATTTTACTAAAATATAATAGAAAATTACCCACTATAAAATAAATTTTCTTGGGTTGTAGATACAAGTCTAAAGTTATTAAGATAAAAAAATATAAATTATTAATAATTCATATAAGCTATTAATAATTTTTAATATTTACACCTTTATAAAGCTATTAAAAATTTTTAATATCTATTTTTGACATTCTCCTTTTTAGTGTAATTTTGTTTTCAACTTAAAAATATAATTTGCTTATTCTTTTATTTTAATTTAATTTTAATAACTATAGAATAATAAAAAAATAGGAGTATATTCAGAGTCTTTGTATCCTTAATTGGTAATGGGTAAAATTGAAATTTAATTAAAATATTATGGGTATCAAATTCCTTTTTTTTTTTTGACTTTTAATTTTCTTGACTCATGCTCTACAACTCGGAAATTTAACTCTTTGAAAATCTTCCATCAATATTATTGTTGATTTGGATAATTTTTTTTGGTTGATTTGCATAAGTGTAAAATAACATTATAATAAAAACATTATGATATATTTGTCTAAAAATTTTAATTATTTATAATTATACTATTAGTTGCAAAACATAAGAGTTTAGATACTTCTACTTTTTACTATTTTTAGTTGAACTTTAGAGAAAATAGCACAAGAAGAAACAAAATAAACAAGTAAAATTGTTGAAAAATTATTAAAAATAGAAAACAACTTAAAAATAATTCACACAAATAGGCACTATATGCATTGCACAAAGATCCTTTTCACTTTTATTTTATTTTTTAATTGTAACAGAGGAAGGGGATTCTACCGCTGGAACCCTAAATTAAGAACTTCATTCACGAGTTAAATAGTAAAGACCGTTTAAAATTTAATAAAATCAATTTCATACGAGTTTATGCTAGCCATTTTGATACAATTTTTCACATATATATAAAAAATAATATGCATTTAAATTTAACACTTAAGTATAGAAACTTTTGAGATTCACACACTCATACAAACATGGAGGTTTCAACTCCTGTACTATATGTTATTTGCAAACACTTCTCTTAAGCTTTAAATTTCCTTAATCGCACCCCTTGCATTATTAGGCATGCCAACTATCAAATCCTTAACCAACCATTAGCACATTTGGTACATGCGGATTCATTTATGTGTCTCTCATCCCATCAAATACAATAATGAGAATAATCTATATACTATAATTCCACTTTTTATCTTGCATTAAACTTAAATAATTAACATTCATAATTTTTACCTTCTCAATTATAAATATACAGCTAGAGAGGGGAAAGGATCGACAATAAGGATACGTGGTATTTGGTGATTAGGTGGATTGAGGGAGACATTAGGCTAAATTTAAGAATGCACATAGGATGTGATTGCAGAAATTAAAAGTTCAAGGGTGTGTTTGGTAACAGCCTATAGTACATGGGTGTGTTTTTGTTTCTTTTCTTGACTTTTACTATATAAGCTATATTTAATTAAAGAGATAGGATATAATTGGATAAAATAAGACTAATAATTTTATTTGAATTGCATAGTATTTATCTAATATTCGGTATTATTTAGCTAAAAGAATAGGATATAGTAGGATAAGAAATATTTTACACAAAATACTCCCATGAAATCTGTTCATCATCCTCATTCTTAGAAGGCTTAGAATTTAGCCACATTTGATATTTCTTTGTGCAAACAATAGAGGTATTTTAGTCAAAAGAAAAAAAATAGAAAGTTTGATAAGAGTTAATAAAACTATCACACCTCTCTGCCACGTGAAATGAATCATTATAGCGAATGAGAATTAAACAATAAAATAAAATCTAATCAAAATAAAAGTTACCTTGACACACATAACTAAAACTGAGATAAATGGAAGAAAACTTAAGATTCCATCTACTCTTGCCATTCAATTGAATTGTAAACTAACCTGTCCTAATTTCAAATAAGTTGAACTATTAACTTGGAAAACAAAATTATTTATATTTTTTGTCAAAATAATATAAATACACATAATTAAAATTAATGGACTATGTTTTTATAAAAATTAATTTTAACTAGATTCATTAAAAACAAACTCCAATCTTGACAATATAGCGTGATTAGATATATTTTTATCATATACAAAAATCAATTTATTCATCAATGCAAATATATCAAACTTAAGCCATTTAACTCATAGGTAAATTTAATCTCTCTTTCCAAGTTCAATTAAATTCCAAAATTAATTCAATTAGTCACCAGACAATTGAATTTATTAAGTATAAAATTGTATGAATAGTTCAAGTATAAAAAAGTAGCAGAATAGAATTAAAATTAAAGTTCTAATTTACATGCCAGGTTCTATTATATCTTAGATAACAAAAATTATTTCATGGCTAAAGAAAATAAAAACCAAAATCTATTCAACGAAAACATTATGTAAAATTCCAGTGACGTTTTACTCATTTCCTCTACTGCAGTAATCCGAGAAATTTTTGGTCCCGAAGTGCTATTCCCCCCCCCCCCCCCCCCAAAATTGTAGCCGTAGGAGAGTCTCCTCTCTAGAAATCCGTGCATGTCCCATTCTCTCAAGCCTCTCACCCTTTTATATAGGAAATTTTTCACTAAAAGAAAATAATTTCAAATCTTTCCGAAAATCTTCCAAATCAAAGCCTTCCAGTTTGATAAAAGGTCTCCTAAGAAATTTTCTATTTTGCTCCTTGATGTTTCATTAATTCCTTAAATTGTACACATGCCAAATTTACTCCCAGCCAATAATTCTACGAAAATAATATAAAATCAACCAATAAATTTTTAAAATTTATAAAATTATGAGAAGAGAAATATTTACACCAAATATCAGTACCCAAATTATCCAATTATCTCAAAAACTTCAAAAATCAAATAATAAGTTCTAATACAAATTATATGAAAATTAGAAATCATTAGCACTTATCACCTTATAAATCTTAGTTTTTCAGTTCTTTTTCTCTTTAATCCAAAGTGAGCCATTCTATCAATCGAACATCGAAGCCTCCCTTGTATGTTTAAACTGAAAGGACTGTGTCCCAATCTACGGACATTTTTATTTCCAATCTAAGGCGGTGTGTGCATTTGCTTATAGGAAGTGCTTATGCACTTCTTGAGGCACAGAAGCACTTATAAAGTGTTTGGGACATCTACTTTTGGCTTTTACCTGTTTAAATTAAGCAAAAAGACATAGAAGTTTTGTAGCTGGAAGGTAGGGTGTTTCTAGTTTTAATAGTATTTTTGTAATTAAATTAAAATTATTTTAAATTTGTTTTGACCATTTTGCCCTCAAGTTGTTTCATTATTTCCATCATTGCCCTAAAAGACCAAAGGGAACAACTATTGCCACGCGCAGTGACCAGGGGGGGGGGGGGGACACCGTTGCGTGTGGCGACAAATAACTTTGTCACTGTTGCACGGATGATGGGGAGGGGAGACAGAGCTTTAGCGACAGCAAGACCCACAAATCGGACAACAATGACAAAGCGGCGTTCTAGCCTAATGCTAGGCTTTCAAAACCGCGAAGATCTGCTCCAAACAGCTCCAAGTTTCTCTACGTCGGAAGCATCGTCAATTCTCAAGGCGTCGACCCTCGAGCTACTAATCGTAGTGGCGAAGCATCTGCTCCCGATAACTTGAGGAAATTGGATTTGTGCGAAGCTTTGGCTATTACTGCCACTGTACGTGGCAACGGGGAAGGGGGAACCATTGTGCGCAGTGATAGAGCTCTTTGTTGCCGCATGCAACGGCCAGCGACGACGGGGGGTAGCAAGAAGAAAAGGAAAGTGAGAGAGAGAGAGAGAGAGAGAGAGAGAGAGACTTTGAAAAATGAAACTCACACATTTCTTCATCTCACGATCCTCCACAAAATTTTCTCCACACATGTAAGTAGGATTAAAAAAAGTAGCTACTCCATGTATTAGATGAATAATATTTTTTATTCATCTTTCTTCAAATATCTACCATATTTGTATGTACCGAATTATATTGTCTTGACAATTCTTCTTAATAACTATTTTATCTCTTTCCATAGCCTCGTTCAAGTATTCAAAAGCTGATCGCTCACCATCAATGAAACAAAGAACACAAACAATAGGTTTCAAGACTTGTAAGACTTCTTTTCCTTCACCCCAAAATTCAGCACTTTCAATAATGTTGGTCATATGTTTTGCCATCTATTGCTTATTATGCTCCAATCCCCTCCATGTACCAGATGTAACAACAATTCTTATTTTATTTTCAACATCAATAATTGACTAAAGTATTAAAAAGTTTGAGTTGAATTTGATTACACAAGGATGCTTCGATTTCTTGTAATTAGTATGCTTTCCCATTAGTGACCAAATAACTGTATGGTTATATATTTTGCACCCATTCAACTTGAGCTTGTGTATCCTTTAAAAGTAATTGAATTCCATGAGTAGCATAACAAGCTTTATACATTTTAGGATACTTATCAATTAGCATATCTCCACTTGACTCAAAATATGATGCATTATTGGTGATGAATTGCACAACATGACATGGTCCAATATCATCAATTAGTAAAGACATAATATTCATAAGATAAACTCATATCTTCTTTTCTTTAGATATCTCAAAAGAAGTTATAAATACAACCCTTCCTAGAGTAAGTAATAATATTAATGAATACTCGACATTTCACATCACTCTAAATATTTGACATTAGTGAGCATCGTGTTTTCATTCTAGTTTTTTTAACACCAAATATATGCTCATCAAATCTCCCTCCATTATTCTAGAATTAGTTTCATTCTCAAAGTAGAGTAACTAGGAAGCGTATAACTAAAACCAAATTCTACAACTTCATGTATAAGATCCCTAAGATTTGGTGTTTGAATAATGTTAAACGATGTATTATTTTGGATAAAATGTTTGGCTTTTGGCCACTTTTCTGTCAACTACACCCTTAGTTTTTTTTTTTTTTTAAATAGTTGACATATATCCTAGAATGTGATACAGCTTCTCATTTTCATTGTTCCCCAAATTTTAGCATTTTTGTTTGTTCTACCAATTGTTAAGAAAGTTTTTGCCTTGACATTATTCGGTACTTTTGTACATATATCTATATCATATCAAGTTACTTTAGAAAAATGAGATTTTTTTCATAGAGCACCACCAAAAAAATCTCATTGGAAAAATTTACGTAGATATTGATACAATGTTGGATGCCCTAAGTATTTGCAATCATGCACGATCAAGCGTGCCTTTATACGAGGTATTAAGTGGATGTAAGGCTTAGGGTCTATTTGTTTTGAATTTTAAAATTAAAAGATTATAAATCTTTTTTATTGTTTTAAAACTTAAAAAATTAAGTGCATAAATCTTAGTGCCAAACATATCTATACTATTTTCATGGACGAGCATACAGCCATTTTAGATTAAAAGGAGTTTTTCAACAAGAAGTCCAATCCATTCCTTGGTCACCCATTCAGGATTCCCATTGGAATATTTATTTAAAAAAGTTGCCATGTAACTTGCCATTATTGCTAGCAATTGAGTACTTGTCTTGCATTTAAAGTTTTTAATTTTTTTCAATTAACATAAATTTTATTTACTTTTCAAAATAAAGGAGAAAAACAAGGTATTTTAGTCATTCATGACTCTTAAAGCTTTTAGTTCATTGTACCAATTATTCCTCCGATTGTTTAGATCGATATTCTAATCTATATAATTGAATGAATGAAACTTTAGCAATTAAGCCAACTTATATCATGGTGGGTTGCTTTTAGGACATACAAGATTTGGACAATTTAATAATTAAGCTGTTAATTGTCATGAAGGCCCTTCCAAATCAGGGGAACTTTATTATCTTAACTCTCGGAGGAATGATGAAAAGTTGAGGTTCCAATGTCCTAGAACCTTAAATTTTGAAATACGAAGTGGTAATTTTTCTAATTTAGTTTAAATGCTGAGGTACTTGCTGTATAATTAGTTAATTTTCCGTAATTCAACACTACGTTTGAAGTTTTCTCCAAACTATCAAACATATATATAGTTATGACAAAATTTATAAATTCATTTGCACCAAGATGCTTAATGGGTTTAGCATATAGGGCAAATTCCTAGATGTGGAAATAGAAGAAACTATTAAGAAAACTTTGTCAATCAAAACCAATTATCAATTACCAAATCATACTATTTCCTAAAATGTTTCCTTGAGACAGGGTAAAGAAATTAAAATTCTTTTTTTTTTTTTTTTTAACAAAAGAGGCTGAAGTTCAAAAGAAAGAAAATTAAATGAGACTAGGGGCTCCCCACTTATCTAATTGCAGTAAGACTACAACTAAGATGGAGACTAGGCCTATTCAATCTAGCCTGAAATAACAATACTGACTTTAGACACACAAAGTCAACACAAAAATTAAATACTCTTTGGGCTTGAAAGATCTTTAACTCGTCACTCAAACTTGAGAAGACCGCTATGCTTGGGTTGGGCTGCTATGTAGAACCAATGGATGTAAGCTACTCATGGACAGACGTCAAGCCATTAACTTAACGCTAACATGGTATCCTGGCCCATTGGGCTAGCAATTTAGTTATCTCTTAGAGTTGAATTAAATCTAATTCCCGCGAATCTATACGGATTGATTTCAATGGTTTGCTCAACTCGTGTAACATATTAAGTAAATTTTTAGCATGTAAGATTTTAAACTTTTATCTGACATAAATTATGATAAAAATTTTATTTGCATTTAAGGAAAAAAATTTAGAGAGAGAAAGATGAAAATATTTCATAAGGACAAAAGTTGAAAAAAAATTTAAAAAGAAAAGTTGATAAAATTTTAGAGAGAAAATAAAAAATATTAGATCAAAAGTTGAAAAAAATTAGATAGATAAAATTTTAGAAAAAGAAAAAAAAATATTGAAAGAAAATTTTAAAGAGGAAAAGGTAGAAAAATTTATACAAAAAGTTGAAAATATTTAGAAAGAAAATATTTTAGAAAGGGAAAGTGAGAAAATTTAGAGGGAGAAAATTTAAAAATTTTAGACTGAGAGTTGAAAGAAGTTAGAGAAAGTTCAAAAGAAAAATTAAGAGAGAAAATTTAGGAAGAAAAAGTAGACAGAATTAAAGATATAATTGAAAAAATTAATGAGAAGATTTTAGAGAGAAAAAGGGTTAAATAAATATAATCTGGATCTCGTGCTTTACACTGTTTTGAGAGTGGAGACTGCTACCCAGAATGTAGAATGTGGTCTGTGTACTAATTGTTAAATAATTATTAATTTGTAGAGTATACATTATAACCCATTAAAACATAATTATTGAATGAGGATGAGATAGATTAACTCATTTTAATCCATTTAATTATTTTAATGAGATACGTGGGGATGAGAGTAGCTAAATATATTCAAGTTAAAATTGCCAGCCCTAACAACCCCTCTTATCAAAACTTGGGTGGCGGACTCCCCCAACTTTAAGAATTCCGGTTGGTCCGTTCGCTACACCCTACCATAATCTTTGGGATAGAAATAATTTCATCTATTATATTTTTATTTTATTTGAATATGAATATACATTTATGATTTGATGAATTTTTAAATATGAAAGATTGTAATATCCGTGCATTTGAGGATGCTAAGAAAAGTTGCACCAAATATACTAAACACAAGCAGTTCCATTCATATAATCCACAATTCAATATGCATAGGAACTGTCATACAAGGATGACAATCAATAGCAGAATAAAACATCACATGGCTATAGGCAGACTGGAAATCAAAGCGTTTTCATGCAATTCAAGCAGTTGGGTAGGAAGCCTGCATGGCGATTCCGCATAGCCCTTCCTTTGCATCATTATCTTTTTGCATTCTGATACATCCATCCTCACCCCAGCTTGTGCCCCATGAGCATGGTTTTAAAAACTAGACTGGACCGGCCAGTCGGACTGGTTGGACCGCTGATTGGTCCTCTTTTCGATCCGGTTTTCATAAAAAATTGGGACAGTGTAAAAACTGTTTTATTTTTGCAAAACCGCTTGAACCGCCGGTCTGACCACTTAAACTGGTAAACCGGTTGCGATTTTCATGAATCAGACGGTTTGTATTTTCTTTTTTTTTAAAAAAAAAAATTTTGCCCTAAAAATATTAAAATTTCTTTTCTCTCTCTTTCTTCAACAATGACAGACCCGATCCCGATTGAGAAATAGGCGAAATCCCTAAACCTTTCTTCCCTACTGCCACCATGGACAAAGCCCCGTCATCGCCTTGCTGTCGACGCCGTGCCTGTGACGCCGTCGTCAATCGGAGCTGGTTCCTCTCTCTTCAAGCAGACCGGTTCCTCTCTCTTCAAACGGGCCAAGGTTTTCTTCTGCAAAAACAAACCAAGGTATTGCAGTCGTCTCGTTTGTTTACCTGTGTTTCTTTTACACTTCTTATATTTGTCCATTATTACATTTTTGGGGTGTTTACATTTCTCAACGAGGTGGAGTATAGTATTACCCAAATAAAAATGAATGTACAATTGGAGGGGCTGTTGGGATTGATCATTTTTGGTATAGGATTTGTTTCTTTTGTTGGCCTCTAGATATGTTTTCGGCAATCCTAGAATGTAAATTTGATTCAGGTCCATTTGATGGTTCCAATTTTGTATTTGTTGTGGGTTTTGTATGGACAGATTCCTCAAGTGTGAAATGATCCTTTAGGATCTATACTAATTAAATCCCCTTGCTTTGAAAATAAAAATTACAAATGTAATTTCAGAATCTTCATACTCCATGTCAAAATTGCCATAAAGAAAACTAAAATCATTGCATATGTCATGGTCTAGAGTTTTCCTGCATTATGTAATATAAATTAGATAAAATTAAAAAACGAAAAAAGAAATTAAACACCCAAACAAGTAAGCTTAAGAGAGGAACGCCCTTCCAATTTAATTCCATAATTCCTAAAATCCATGTCCATGCAGGGGTTCAATTAAATTTACAAGGCTTCTGATGTTGCAGGATTTTGGAAGAGTCAATTAAATCCCCATACTGATTTTTGTTTCTACGTTTTGAATTCACAACACTCATGTTGCAGTAGAATATCAAGACAACTTGCAGCTGTACCTGATAGCTACAACGTATGATCAAGACAAGTATGGCAAATTTTATCATAATAATGGTTTGCTGTCAATGTATTTTATTGGAATTGATTGATTCAGTTGTTTCATTTGGTAATGCTAGATGTCTTCAAATTTGTAATATTTAACTACAGACTTGTTATTAATTTGAAGCTTAAATTATACATAATTTTTGTAAATTAATCTCTAACTGACTAAATCCACTTTAAATTTCTATATTCATGTTGCATGAATAAAAAACTTAAAACTTATATATCCTTTTCAACCATAGATTTCCTTTAGAAATTTGTACTGGTTTCTGAAATTCTTATATGATCTCCTGCTTTCTTTTATCAGTTGAACAGTCATAAGACTCTCAACTAAATGTATTTATGGCTATTTTTTTTTATACCAATGCTGTAGTTAAAATTTGAAGAGGAATTATATTGGATCAGAACCAAAGAATGCAGTTGTGTGGCTATTCACTTAATTTAGATGCATATGTAATTATATCAAATATGATGCTTACAGAACTTTGCAAGTTAACAATTGAGGTAACTGGTGATTTTGTTTTTGGTTTCTTTCTTGTTTAATTGTTGCTTTTATGCTTTTTTGCTTTATGTATTATTATTTGTGTAGCACTTCCAATGCATTTGTCCATTTTTTTGTTATTACTGCACATATACAGCCAGACACTAATCTGATAATATGTTTTGTAATACAAAAGCCCAAGACCAATAGAAAATTTACTTTGATGGAAATCTGGGGCGACCATGTCACTATGGGACTTCACATAATTTCCTTTCTTTTTTCTGGTTCGGATTTCATGTGACTGTCTACTGTGTCTGTTGCAGGCAACTTTTGAATGTCTTCCGAAGAAGACTTATGGGTTCCTTACCCCTGATTTTAATGGTTTTATTTTTTTATAATATATATTTACATAAATTATTAATTATGACATCACCGATTCAATTACGGTTCAATTGATAGTTGGATCGGTGAATCGTGAACTGGTAAGTTTTCCGATTCGATGAACGGTCTGATTTTTCAAACCTTGCTCATGAGTTATTCACTAGCCAATACTTCGTTCCATTCTCACTTGTCCCATACCCTATTGCCGTAACACCATGGTCCAAGTCAGTCCCGCAGTCCCCTGTGAAGACTCCACTAGAGTAGAACTGGAAGGCAAAGCCACCAGCATCAATGGCCACAGAGGCAAGCTACTTCGCCACAGCCTTTTGCAGTGCCGGCTCATTATTAGCAGGCACGTCTTCATAGCCCGAGATGGTGGCTGCGTGCGAGTCTTCCTTCTTGGTGTTGCATGTCCCATCAGCTGCCTCATTGGGGTAGTTTGCCTCTGTTGTGAGACCATTGTTTTTGATGATGAATTCGAAGGCATCATCCATTAGGCCACCATTGCAGCCCTGGTCCTCACCATTTACATCGCAGTCAACCAGTTCTTGCTTGGAAAGGGAGATCAACTTGCCAGTACTGATCTTGTGAATGCCCTCCATCGCTGCAACAGCTAGGGGTATTCACGGTTCAATTTTTTACGATTTTTTCATAAAATTTATACCGTACCAATTTATTCGATTTTTTGAAGTTAAAATCAAAACTATACTTTTTGATACTAGTACCAATCCATTCGGTTTTGGTACAGTACGGTATAGTTCGGTTCGGTTTTTTAATATTTTTTTATGTTTAAATATAACCAATCAAATAAAATAATATGAAATAATGAGTATAAACACTTCTCAACAAATAAGTAAATAAATTTAAAGAAATGACTTAGAGTTTGTAAATAAATAGATGGACAAAAAGGAGAGACTTATAAAATAAATAAGAAGATGTATAATATAAATCAACCAAATATAATAATATCATATCTATTATTTCAAACTAATAGAGACTTAAAAGCAAGAAAAAAAGAAAAAAAAAAGAGATTGAGTCATTCTTTCACTTTATTTTGTCACATTTCGACTTGTATTAACCATGAATCATAGCCACGATTAATAAAAATTATGGCAAGACAGTGGAGGAGAGAGGCAAGGCAAATGAGGTGAGATAACTGCAAGGAGAAAAAAGAAGATCATGAGACTTGTGCGTGAGAGAGGAGAGGATTAGTAATCCAAACAAAATTTTGTATATATATTTTCTCTTTTTACACTTTAATCTCTCATATTTACACATCCTCTTCATATAAGCCTCCATCTTTTTAATTATGTATTTTAAGAGCTTTGTTTGGTAAATAATTAAAGTTGAAAAGTTAGTTTTCAAAATTGTAGATAAGATAAAATAATGAAAAATTTAGTAAAAGAGAGATTTGAAGATAAAAGCAAAAAAGAGAGAGTAAACAGGTGATAGTTAAGCTTGTAGATAAGATATGAGAGAGAGAGAGAGAGAGATGTGAAAACATAATGTGATTGTAAGAGAGATGAGTGATATAATTGAAAAAAAATCGATAAAGTGAATAGGACTTAACTTGTAAATAAGGAGACAACAATAAAGAACAAACGTGTGGAGACTTAAACTATGGAAAATGGAGATGGCTGAGATAATTGAAGAAAATAGAGAGGAAATGATTGAGATTTAAATTTACAGAAAGAATTAACGAGAAAGAGATAGAGTTTGATTTACTATTAAATTGCTCTTAATCTCTAAAAATTTGCATATTTTATATATAATATAAATAATTTAATAAATTATTATATATAACATTCGGTTCGGTACAATTTTTTTTCATTTTTTTATTTATAAAACCTAAACCGTACCAAAATATTCGAAATGGTATTACCTAATATCAAAGTCTATAGTAGTTTCAAAAAAAACTTAACTTTCTGTACGATGCGATTCGGTTCGGTTTTTTTAAACCATGAACACCCTAGCAATAGCAGAGAATGCCCAGCAGCATCCTGCAAATGGAGGCAATATCTACTTGTAAAATGGTATGTAACCAACCAAGCTTAAAACCAAACAGGTCCTAAAATAGGTCTAGTAACTAATATGAGCTAATGTTTCCAAGGTTCTTTTTCTTCTTACCGCTTTGGCCTTGATCTTTGATTGCTGTGACGGCTTCTTTCTTCCTCCAATCTACGCTAGCTGGAGCTGCAGTCTCATTTCATACCTAAACATAGCTACCTTAAGAGTCCTTCCATGAGAGAGCATTCTATATCTGTTACAGGAGGATTGAAACTCCTCATTTGTCCAATCAGCAAACTGGTTGATGGCCAGTTGGTAGGGGCGAGTCCCAGCTTTGTCAAAGGCCTCAACGAACTCCACATTGTCTCTAAATATCCTCAAGCGCATCTTCTTCTCTGCGGCATCCTTGTATGTGTGTCAATAGTGAGTCATCCACTACTCGTGTTGCTCAGCCATTGACGCCTCTTGTAGTGTCCTAGATGTGGCTTGAGAAGCCCACATCCCCAGGACCAACACTGTTGCCAAAAGCAATTTCTAGTAGAGCCTTGGAGCCATGTTTCTGAACCAAAGTGCTTTCGAGCAACTTGCTAATGTTGGTTATTGGTTAGCACTTGTGAGATACACTTACTGCATTGAGAGAGGGAGGTATTTATAGAGACCTGCATCATTCCAATTACCCCCTCTGGGTTTGATCTCAATCTGCTCTCTCACTGTTTTGAACCCTGATTTATCTAGCAAGATTGCCTGGAGAACCCAGCAAGATATGAGCGAAAGAGATCGAGGTTTTTCAGTTCCGTAGACGCTGTTCATTGAATGTACACACAATTGCATTATACAAGCGTTTTTTGTTCGTATTACTCTGATGAGTAATCTTCCCGTAGCTTTGAACCTTAAACAAACTAGAGTTAGCCAACCAAGGTTGGCTAAATTCACCTAATTTGAAGGTTTCATTTGTCAAGAGATGACCATCTAGTGGGAAAACTAAAATTGAGGGTTGAATCAGCGAAGAATCTAGTGGTAAAGTGGGAACTTCTTAGAGAATCTAATAAAAAATAATCTTTCTGCATACAAACTTGTTTCATTGTACCCAATAATGAAAAAAAAATTGAAAATGATATGATAAAGATTGAGACTAGATAAATTATTTAAAAGTTAACAAAAAAGAACTCATCATGTGGACTGCCAAAGTAGAGAAAAAAATATTAAGAAATTGTATAACACCAAATCTTAAACAAGACGAAAAGACACAGAAAAAAATTAGACTGTTTATTTGGTTGCCATCTGCCCCTTCACTACAAGAAAATGGCGGATTAGTGACGAAATTTACCGACGCAAAAAATTTCGTCAAAATACAGACAATATTTCCGATGTCAAAAAAGCGTCGGTAAATTACCGACAAAAAATCGAGACAAAAAGCGTCAAAAATCATCAGAAATTTACCAACGCAAAAATTGCGTTGGTAAATTTATGCTTAATATTACCGACACATAACTTTGTGTTGGTAAATAATAAAAAAAAGAAATAAAATATTACCAGCGCAATATTTGCGTTAGTAATCTACTGTAACTATAAAAAAATTATTATTATAAAAAGAATTTCAAAATATTAAATTTATCGATGCAAAAGTTGTGTCAGTAAATTCACTTCGCATTACCGATGCAAGATTTGCGTCGGTAAGTTTAAAAAAATAATTATTATAAAATTACCTACGCAAAATCTTGCGTTGGTAATTATTGACGCAAACTCGTGTCGGTAAAAACCTTGGAAATCACATTCCCGGGTATCGAGAATTACCGACGCAGTTGCGTCGGTAATTCGAATTTTTGCATCAGTAATTCAGCCTCACGCTTTTTGAGGCACGTGATTGAGGTATTACCGATGCACTTTACCAACGCAATGCATCAGTAATACTATCTATATAACAATAGTCCCCCAATGCCCTGACTTCCATTTCTAACTCTCTGTTCTTTCTCCCGTTTCGCTCTCTCCTCTCTCTATTTTTTGCATTTCGTTTGCCGTTGCCCATTCAATCGCCGCAGCACTGCACCCCATCGCCGCACCACACCGCAATGGTACGATTTCTCTCTCCCATTTGTTTAAATTGATGCACTGCATGCAATGGTTATGTACATATATATACATGCTTATATACATGCATGCTTGGGTTGTTTACATTTTTTTAAAGTTAGATTTATGTTTTTTTTTAAATTTTTTTTATTATTTATATGTGATGGATTGGGCCGAACCAACGACTGGGCCAGCCCTGCCCCGCTCGGTGCAGCCCAGCTGGGCTGCTGGGCTGGGCCAGCGACTAGGCCAGCCGGGTCGGCCCATCCTAGCTGGGCCAGGCCGTCAGTGCTATGGGCAGCCCAACCCACTGGATTTTGTTTAAAATATTTTAAAATTAAATATTTAAAATATTATTAACAAATATCCAATAAATAGTATTAATTTAAATTATTATTTTAAAAAATAAAATATTAATGTAAAATATTATTAACAAAACCCAATAAATAGTATTAATTTAAACTACTTTTTAATAAAATAAAATTTTACTTGAAAATATTGTTAACAAAGTCCACTAGAGAGTATTAATTTAAAATATTATTTTAAAAAATAAAATATTAATGTAAAATATTATTAACAAAACCCAATAAATAGTATTAATTTAAACTATTTTTTAATAAAATAAAATATTAATTTAAAATATTGTTAACAAAGCCCAATAAACTATTATTAATAAAATAAAATATGAATTTAAAATATTATTAACAAATCCAAAATAATAGTATTAATTTAAACTATTATGTAAAAAAATAAAATATTTATTTAAAATATTATTAACAAAGGCCCAATAAATAGTATTAATTTAAACTATTATTTAAAAAAATAAAATAGTAATTTAAATGTTATTAACATATTATTTAAACAAATAAAATAACCTAATGAAATAAAATTTTATTAGAATATTGTTTAATAAAGTATTTTAAAAAATTATGCTAGTTTAACACATTAAAATATTATATAATTAATTGAAATAATATTTTAATTATTTATTTAATGACACTTGAAATATATTTTAAAATATTAATTAATAAATATTATAACTACAAATTTAATGAATTAAAAATTAAAATTAAATAAATTTATTGTTTTGTAATGTTAATTCAAAATATTATTTAATCATTAAAGAAATATCTTGAAAGTAATATTTAATAAGCCTTATAACTATTGTAAACCAAGGTAAATGATATAAATTCAAATTAATCATAAATTTTTAGAAATCTATTGTATTTAAGTAGTTATATAATTAATTTGATTAAAATAAATTTTTGAACGTCATAACAAATGAAACATATTTTTGTTGATTATTCATAGATATGAAAATTCTAGAACATTATCGGTAAATGTATAGTAGGCTTCACGCAGGTAGAAGGGGATTGAAACCGGAATTTGTAAATGGTGTTGATGAGTTCCTTTCGTATGTTTGCCAAAAACTGGAATTCATAAGAGAAAGGTTGCTTCGGTTTCCTTGTTGTAAATGTAAATGTTTGAAATATTTAGAACTTAACACAATTAAGGTTTATCTTTGTCAAAAGAGATTTATGGAAGGGTAGTGGTATTACATTTATCATAGAGAGAAGCCCAATGTTGAAATAAATAGGGCTTATATTGTTAGTGATTCTGCGAGTAATCAATATGAGAATTTAAATAGATACCAGGAGATAATACATGATTCTAGTAGGCCTAACTATTATGCTCATTTTGAGCAGAGAATGGAGGATGCTCCTAATGCTGATGCTCAAAAATTTTTTGACTTACTGAATGCAGCAAATAGACCATTATGGCAGGGGTCTTGTCATTCTAAATTGTTTGTTGGAACTAAAATAATGAGCATCAAGTCTGATTGGAATGTTGCGCAGCAGTGTGTTGATTCAATAGTTGAGCTTATACATGAGACGAATCCTTACGAGGATATTCACATACCTCAATCTTATTACGAGGTTAGAAAATTGGTGTCAAAGTTAGAGTTGCAAGCTATGAAAATTGATTGTTGTGAGAATAGTTGTATGTTGTACTACAAAGATGACATTGATGAACTTTCATGTAAATTTTGTCAGAAACCAAGATATCGACCACATAGAGTAGGAATGGAAAATTTAAAAAATGTGACAGTAAAGTCGATGCATTATTTGCCACTTATTCCAAGATTGCAAAGGTTATATGCATCAATGAGTTCTTCACCTTATATGAGATTGCACTATAAAAATAGGCGACCTCGGGTGTTTTTAAGTCATCTATTAGATAGGGAAGTGGGAAACACTTTGACAGAGTATATCCTAACTTTGCAATTGAGACTCGGAATATAAGGCTTGGATTATGTTCTGATGGTTTTACTCCATTTAGTCAGTCGTCTAGGTCATATTCTTGTTGACCTGTAATTGTCACTCCTTATAATCTTCCATCAGAAATGTGTATGACAAAATCTAACATGTTTTTGACATGTATTATACATGGACCGAAAAATCCCAAGAGCTTAATTGATGTTTATTTGCAGCCTTGGTTGATGAATTGAAATTGTTGTGGCATGTAGGTGTTTTGACATATGATGTTTGTACAAAACAAAATTTTATGTTGCGTGTAGCTATAATTTGGACAATCAATGACTTTCCTACATATGGAATGTTGTCTGGGTGGATGACTACTGGTAAATTGGCTTGCCTTTATTGTATAGAGAAAACAAATGCTTTTACTTTAAAGCATGGTGGTAAGAATTCATGATTTGACTGTAATCATCAATTTTTGCTGTGTGATCATGTATTTAGGAGGAATAAATGAGATTTTATAAAAAATAGGATTAAAACTAATGAGCTGCCACCTAGACTATCTGGTGAACAATTGTGGGATAAAGTTTGCTCTCTTCCCAAAGTGGCTAAACATAGTCAATCTAAATTACCGGGATACGGGGTATACCATAATTGGACTAAGCAGAGTATATTTTGGGAGCTTCCATATTGAAAATGCTTTTGATTAGGCATAATCTTAATGTGATGTATGTTGAAAAATATTTATGATAATATCTTATATACTGTAATAGATATTAGATTGAAAACAAAAGATAATATCAAAGCAAGGGTTGACTTAGTAGAGATTTGTAGGCGGCGGAATATGGAACTTGTCACGTTGCCTAATGGAAAAATTATGAAACCAAAAGTAAGTACAATTTAACTGTTGATGAAAGAAGAGCTGTGTGCAATTTGGTTAGAGAATTGAAAATGCCAGATGGATTTGCTTCTAATTTGGCAAAGTGTTTTGATCTATAAACAAGTAATGTACATGGAATGAAAAGTCATGATTGTCATATATTTATAGAGTGCCTACTTCCGATTGCTTTCGATTTTTTACCTGATACTGTGTAGAAACCTCTTACAGAATTAAGTCAATTTTTTAAGGATTTATGCTCCATTACACTCAGAGATGAGGATTAATTGTAACTAGAGCAAAATAGTCCAGTAATACTGTGTAAACTTGAAAGAATTTTTTCACCAGCATTATTTGATTCAATTGAGCATCTAATTGTACACCTCCCATATGAGGCCAGAGTTGGAGGACCTATTCAATACAGATGGATGTATCCATTTGAAAGGTAATGTTTTAAATGATTTTGGTCCAATTTTTTTTTTGGTATACTTGTGACATAATTGTAAAGAATAATGCCATTTAATGTTTTGGTTTATATATTTTAAGTGCATGAGAGAGTTTAAAAGATCTGTAAAGAATAAAACACGAGTTGAGGGTTCCATATGTGCGGCATACTTGGCTCGTGAAACTTCGCATTTCAATTCATATTATTTTGAGGCCGGCGTGTTTTCATCTAGAATGAGACTGCCTCGAAATGATAGTGATGGTGTGAGCAATGGTCTTCCAACGCTCTCAATTTTTAATCAACTGATCGTAGTTCTGTAGCTTGTGTACATAGATATTTGTCAAAACAAGAAATGTATTCTGCAACTTTGCACATTCTTCTAAATTGCAATGAAGTACAAACCATTCATTGAGTAAGTTTTACTTCAATATTATTCGAGTTATTTTTATAGCATTTATAGGTTAATAAATAATGTAGTGCTGTTTATTTTTTTATTTGTAAATTTTTTTTTACATTTGAATGACATAAGTCAAGAAGATGTTGGGTCATAGATTCAAAATGAATTTCCCGCCTGGTTTAAGGCTTGTGTAAGTATATCATTTCACATGAAGTTTATGATATTATTTTATACAATTAACTTTCTCAATATATTATAAATAGGTGCACGATCTACCAATGGTATCACAAATCCGCACTTACGTGATTTAGCTTTGGGAGCAAATTTAAGTGTGAGATCGTACCATAAGTACTTTTGTAAATGATTATAAGTTCCACACAGATTAATACTCCCGAGAAGGAAAGCTGTTAATAGTGATGTTTGTGTAAAAGGTGTTAACAGTGTGGGAATAATTGAATATTATGGTGTCTTTAGGGAAGTCATAGAATTGAAATATCCACGCGAACCTATAAAAAGGGTTATTTTATTTTTGTGTAAATGGTTTGATCCAAGTAGATCTCGTGGTACAAGAGTTCATCTCCTTTATAACATTGTTGAGGTTAATTGCAGTAAGGAATATAATTAATATGATCCGTTCATCATTGCTCAAAATGCTAGATAAGTTTATTATATTCCTCATCCAACCATTCGAATGGACAAGGTCTATTGGTGGGTGGTTATGAAAACAAAACCAACTAGGCGAATTGAAATTGAGAATGTAAGTGCTGAAGAAGTTTATCAAGAAAGGTCCATGTCTTATGTAATGCTTGTAATTGATACTGATCCATTAGATAGATTGCGTCATGAAGCAGAATTATACGATGAGATTGATCCAGGATAGGTGAATTAAGAACAACTGACAGAAGATGATCAATACGAACATGAAGAGGATGAGGAAGAATTTATTGAATACGATGACGACACCGAACCATCGGAGATTATGAGGAAGAGGAGGAGGAGGATGAAGAGGTGGCGAATGAGGATGATCAAAGTCGTTCAAATTGAATTGTTGTATTTTTGTTTTATATGTTTTGCAACAGTGAATTTTTTGCTATATTTTTGAGTAATTAATATGTTTAATTCATTGTCTAATAATTTGTTTCTTTTCTTAATTTTGGAACTATAGAGGTTATTAAAAAATAAATTACATATCAATTTTAAAAAAATTATACATTAATTTAAAATAAGTTAAGTAATAATTCATTCTATCTTATGTAATTTTAAGAAAAAAAAATATATTTATATATATCGATCAGTATAGATGGATTCCCAGTGTAGACCTGATAAGGGTAAGAGAATAGATACTGGCCACTCGAAGAAGCAGCACGATCCTCCTGTACACCACCCATCATACCTTTTGCTGCCAGTTACTATGAGGAAGCCCATTGATCTTACCCGTGCCTATTATGATTACGAGGCTCCACATTCTCAGTATGTGTCGCGACCTCTTTAGTTTGCCTACTTCCAGATACATGCCTATTCCATCTATTGTTGGAGGACTTGCTTCACCAGCGTCTGCCTGCACTGCGGGTGCCTCTACTGATAGCGCTTCTTCTTCATTCTCCGTACCAGAATTCTTCTCCATCCGACCCTGTTCGAGTTGGATCATCTGGCACATGTTGTAGCAGTTCTGGGAAGATGCTGATCAGGCCCGTTGGTGACGTCAGATAAGTATTAAGTATTTATTATTCAAAAAATTTTAATAAATATTTTTGATGCATCAAATATTAGTATTAATTTTATAATCTTTTGCTGTTGCAGATTTCATCCTTCGACGGCTGCTGCTCATGCCATCACAACGGTCATTCGGTCGAAGTTCACGTCATGTTATCCCACATGGAGGACAGTTCCTCGTGATTTGTGGTTTGATGAGTTCTGGGTTCGTATTTCAATGCAATCATGGTTAATATTTTTTATCTGTACTATTAATTGATATTTTTTAACTGTTTATTTTTGTTTTCATGCAGAAATATTGTACATGGGATCCATGAGACAAGCTAGCCATTAGACGGATATTCAGTACTCGTGGATCTCATAGGCTTTTTGATATGTTTCGATATACCTAGATTAGAGGTAGACTAGACTAGACCTTGCCTTCTGTGTGGGAAGAGCTTCAGACTTATTAGAGAGGAAAGAGATTTACTAAGATAAGCTTCCAGAATAAAGGGAACCGCCGTTCGGAAAAAGGCGGTTCTCTCACACAGGAGACTCTATTCCTCCACACGAGAATATTATGAGGATAGTAAGTTTTATTCTTGTACATAAGTTTTATTATTATATGATAGTTATAAATAATCAAAAAAAATTTATTATGTATTGCAGGAAAAAGAGAATGGGAGAACTCCCCATTTTTTTGAGGTTTTAAGCATACACATGTTAGGAAGAAAGATGGTGAGGAGGTGTGAGTGGACCAACGATCAGAGAAGACTTATGTAAGTAAATTTTATTAACAATTTTATTAAATTTTGTGTAAGCATACTTATATTATTTATTAACTTTTATATATTATATCTTTAATTATTAAACTTATTTTATGATATACTTTGTGTATGCAGGCTGACTTCCAGGCTGCCCGATCTTCCCAGTCGACACCTGAGGAGATGTCTACTTTAGAGTCTCAGCGGATAGCAGACACTGAGTTGTGGGAGAGATGCGCTGGGGGAGAGCCTTCAGCCATGTATACAATCTTGGACGGCAGAGTTATTCTCAGTCAGTCCACTATCCTCCATCCAATAGTGCGGATCAGTCTGTGAGATCGAAGATGTAGACTCTCCATCAGGAGAATCAGGAGTTTTGGGAGAAGGTGGGAAGTATGGAGCTTGCCCTTCATCATCTGTATAAGATGGTTGAAGGGATGAAGAGCACACAACCACTGATCAGCCATGCCCTCTGGCGTCTGCTCACGACTCTAACTCTTCTTAATCCTCAATTGGGTGTGACGGCTATCGGAGTGATTTTTCTTTTTTTGAGATTTTTGTTTCATATATATGTTTAGTAACACACTATTTTATGTTTGTAATAAGATATTTGAATAATATTTATATACATGTTATTTCAGTTTTATGTAAATTTCTTAAATAAATTATCATAAAATATATATTTCAAAAATATTTAAAATTAATAATAATTAATAATTAATAATAATTTAATATTTAATAATTAAGAATAATAAAATTACCTAAATAAGAATAATAATTTTATTCCGATGCAAAATAATTCATCGATAATATTCCAACGCAGTTGAGGCGTCGGAAATTTCCGACACTACAATTGCGTTGAAATATTACCGACGAATTATTTTGCGTCGAAAATTTATGTCGTCTACCACCTCAGAAATTTTCGACGCAATTTACAACCCAATATTGTGCCGAAATTTCTGACGCAAAATTTTTGCGTCGGTAACACCATTACTGACACAAATTTCTATCTTACCGATCCTTATTTGTGTCGGCAATTTGCATATTTCTTGTAGTGCTTCTCACGTAAGACATAGCAGAAGTTTTTTCTTTTACTTTTGTGCACTGCCAAAAAGTTGTAACATGGAATATGAAAAAAATGTTATAAAAATTATAAAGAAAAATTTCATCTCTACTTTTTAATTTTTTCTATTTAGAATTTTCTTCCTAAACTCTCTTTCTTTCTCTAAATTTTATCTCTTTAAATATTTTCATTTTTTCTGTGAATTTTTTTATAATTTCTACATTTACCCTTTTTTTTGGAAAAAAACTTCTCACTAAAATCTTTTTTATAATTTTTTCTAAAATTTTCTTTCTCCATTTTGTTTTTAACAATTTCTATAAATTTTTCTCAGCCCCCGTTGCAACTCTAGCGTAAAAAAGGAAGGATCAAACTTAGGGGTGAGCGTGGGCGGGTTCGGGTAGGTTGATGTTAAAAAATTAATCCGACCTGATGTGGACGGTGGCAAAAAATTAAAATTGAACATGCTTTATTTTCATTCGAAATCGTGCGGTTCGGCTTAGTTAAATGCGGGTGGGTTGGCGGGCGGATTGGTGGGTTAGCATATAAAATATGAAATTTAATAAAAATATAATTTAGAAGAAGTCAATTTAATAAAAATTAATATAATTTTGTATTACTTAAATCCTAAGAATCAAATAATAAAAAAACAAGACTTTTCTATTATAAAGTAAAACAAAATTAAAAGAAATAGAAAGTAAATTCCATGTGATCACTTTCAACTAATATCTTTAATAAATTAAAAATAAATTATTGTTGCTAAGTTCAAATCACAAAAAACATTAACTAAGCGCAACAAAATTATTGTATAAAGTAAAAAAATAAAAAAGCTTAATTATACATTTTTTAAACATATTTGTTTGTTCACTTCCAATATAAAAAAATGTTTAAAGTGTTTAGAATAAATATATTATTACTACAACATATTTTCAATAATAAATAAATATATTATTTATTATACCTAATTTGATTTATTATATTCATATTTTAAGTAAAATGAGAAAATTTTTCTTATTTTGAAAATTTTTAGATTATAATTTTATTTCTTATTTCTTAATTTTTAGAAAGTAAAAATCTAAAAATCATAATCTCAAATTTTAAAGAAACAATTCTATTAAATCAATATATGTAAATAAATATCAAATTACTTGATACGCTTTATTTAATAAAATTAATTTATATAAAGAACTTGCCAAATGGATAAAGTGGAAAAGTAAAATTTGATAAGAAAAAGATATCTTTCTTTCCTTCCTAAGTCACTACCAAAAGGACAGATGAAAAGAAGTTAAGTCTACAAAAACCCAAAAAAAAGAAATATTATCTTCCTAAATCTCTTTCTTTTTATTATAAAATTGACTACGAAAAAGGAATATAGCTGGTTCATAACCCTTTTCACTCCATTCGTAGACACTAGAGAGAGCGATAAATTTGACCAAACCACCCGCAATTAAATACCGAACCAAACTCCCCTTTCCCTCCACCTACCCCAATGGGATTCCCTCTCACAGAAGATTCTCCTGTCCGTTCCTCTCTCTCGGGCTCAATTGGGAGAAAGCATTGGCCGTGGTTATTATAATGCGTATATTCAATATTAAAAATTGATTCAGTCATTCAATAACACTATTATTTATTAAATTGATATTAAATAATATTAATACTAATTTAATTAATATTATAATTTTAACTACGTAAATGAAAAACTAATATCCAATAAATTATCGAGGTAGGGCAAACAGTATTATATGTTACAATTAAATACTCTTCACAATAATCATAATTATTAAAAGCACACTTTAAAATGTAAAAACATGTATTTTTATGTTTTTATTCATACCAAATACCTTCGAGTACACATAAAATTTTTTGTAAATAAAATTTTGTAAAAACTCATTTTAAAATAATAAAAAATGTAAAATGTGATTTTACTAACAATTTTCACACTTTTAATTTAAATTTTATAATTTATTATTTTACTATCCATTTTTATCCAATAAACTATTTCAGTTGCTCTTTTGTACAAGTGACTTGATTCTTTTAAATTAAGTCTCTATTAGTTTTCATTAATATTGTAATCATATCAAATCTATATTTAAATCTTTATAATTTAATTATTTTTAATTTAAATTATTATTATTTATTATTTATATTATATTAATTTTATATGTATTAAGTAAAATTTTCATTTTATATTTACTTTTGATAAGCTTGAATGCGTCTAAAGTAAACACGGCCACTTCCCCACTTGATTCCCTCTCACAGGAGACTCTCCTGTCCCCTTTCTCCCTCTATAAACTCAGTATACCCTTCATACCACCCAAGCCAAACACAGCTCTTGTCCCCCTTGGTTCCCTCTCACAAGAACTCTCCCGTCCTCCCCCCTTCCCTCTCTCTCTCCCCCCTCTCTATTGATCACGTCGCTGAATACTTAGGATCTAGGTAGGACGACCACCTATTTAAATTTTAAGAAGAACGTTGTCTTTCTCTTGCACTTCAGCCATGGTTTCTCTTCGCCAGGTCTTCGCCATTCTCATTATTCTGATTTTGCTTATTGGAGAAGGAAGGCTGCTAGGCATGTTCGCTTCAGCCCGAAGGGGACCGCATGAATCAACATCTCCAAACGTTCCAACCTTCAATCCAGCCCCACCTGGCTCAAGGCCATGATCGATCGATAATAGAGTGCTAAAATACAAGAATGATATGAGACGTCTATAGAAAATCTATTTATAGCTATTCTGGTAATGCAGAACGTTTCAGTGTAATTATCAATCTGATAAATACTTTGAAATATGTGAAATAGGTGCATGCATGTATCTCTATCTATATAGCAGAAAAAAATGAAATCATATATGAAATCTTTTCTGAAGAGCTCTCTTCCTCTACGTTTCTGATATTCTAACATTCAACAGGGGCCTGAGAATTTTACCACTTCTTGGCAAATTCCATGGTTTGTGATGGATCTGTTATAATTATTTCTTTCAAGTTCTATTTCCAGTTATTTTTCCTATTGAAGTTTTGGGTGAATTTAAGTTTCGACGCCAATGTTTCTTGTAGTCTTGGTTTGGGACTTGGCCTTATATGTTTTTAGGTGCTGTGTTTACCATCGAAGCTTTCATGGCACTTCAAATCAAGATTATTAAAAGTGAATTTTTACTTAATAATACTTAGACTTTGTAAAAATAAAAATGTAAAAATGAAATTTTATTTAATACACAAAATACACACACAACACACATATATATTATAGAACGTAGGCATTATTGATATAATATAAATAATAAATAATAAAAATAATTCAAATTAAAATAACTAAATTATAAATATTTAAATATAAAACTAACGTAACTACAATAATAATAATAAATTATAAAAAATTAAATTAAAATAATTAAGTTACTTGTATAAAATAGAGATTAAAATAATTCGTCAAATATAACCGGCTAATAAAATAACAAATCATGAATTTAAGATTAAAAGTATGAAAGTGACAAATAGAAGTACAATTTCAAATTTTTAGAAAGTTTTACTCAAAAAAATTTTAGGTACAATTAAAAATATTTTATAAAAATAAAAGTATAAAATTGTATACTTCTATATTTTAAAACACGATTCTAATAACTATACTTAAAATAAAAAAAAAAGGTCCACCAAGGATCAAATGAACATGAGGATGAGACCTTATCATTGTTCTCACCCAATCACCCTCGTCATCGTCGCCCTCCAATAAGGAACTGACGGCTAGACTTCCAGAAGCCCCGAAAGTCTTTCTAGGTCAAGCCCAACCCTTCCGGTGCCTCTCGTTCTTTCAAATGTGAAGCATGTATAGGGAGAGATAGTAAGTGAAAGTGACGGAAGCACAAAGAGAGACCAAGGTGGGTTGGGGGGCGTTTCGGAGCCTAGACTGACAAGGGGCGAGTTCGGAAACTTATATGATATGTATGCGCATAAATATGTTAATGGAAAATGTTTTTATTTATTGGAAAATAATTTTATTTATTTAACTATAATAAATTTCATTAATTGTTCTACTTTTTTTAATATCAAATCATCTTTAAAAACTTATGTAGGAATTAAAAATTTTCAATACTCTTGGTGGCAAAATTCTATAGAAATTAATTTTTATTTTTCAAATATACGGGAGCATATACAAAAGATCAGTGGGGGCAGCAATTAAAATTATATAAACTCCTGTCTATCCTAAAAATCTATTGGGGCAAGTGCCCCATCAAGGACACCTAAGTTTCTTTAATATTTTGCTGCAAAAAATATATTTATGAATAGTTTTTGAATTTTTATTATCATAATAACAATATAATTTACAAAAAATCATATTGTTTTATTTTTTTCTTGGTAATATCGAGTGAAAAAGTTCTGAAAAATAGATTATACCAAAGTTCACTTAATATTTATATTTTTTTGTTAAGAATAGAAAAGTATTCACATGTACTAAGATTGTCAATAGATTGGATTTGAATTAAATTAGGTAAATTTAAATCTAAATCTAATTAACTGTTTCTATATCCGAGTCTGATTTGAAATCTTATAAAATTTATGCCTGCTAAATTATATTTGAATCTGATAAATAATGCAAAATCTAATAAAATAATTCCATTCAACAATAAAACAATACTCTTTTACACTCAAGTCCTTTAACTCTATTCTATCAATTATATTAATCCTTGAATTTTCTAATTTTCTTAATTTAATCCCTACAACTTAGAACTTATTAATATTATATAAGATTATTAATTTAAAAAATATTATTAAAATTTAGATTTAGATTTTAATTAATTAAATTACTTAATTTTATATTCAATATACCTATTTTAGATTACAAATATTTATAATTGTATCTAATTTGTTAAATATTTTAATCGAATTCGAATCTTAAAATTTAAATCAAATTTTAATTAAAATTCAACTCATTACAACCTACCCTTATTCAAAGTAGAATTGGTTTATGATCGATGCACACATAGTGAGGGGCTGTTCTCCCCCATTTAAAAAATTTGTAAAAATATTATATAATTAGTATATAAAAACAATTCTTGCCCTCGACAAAAAATTTCAACCCCCACTCAAGAGAAGGACTTATTTGAATAAATTAAAATTATAAAGACAAAATTAAAATTAAAAAAATTAAAATAACAATTGAAAACTTGTAATAAAATACCAACAATATTAAATGATCATTTTAAAAATTTACAAGTACTAAATTATCAAACCACAAAAATTAATTACACAAAAAATGGCAACAATCCCTTATTCACCTTCTTTTCAGTTAACCAATCTACTTCATGCAAAATGGTAATAGCCGGTCCTACTTTAGCATTTCTTTGTGCACCGCGCAATATTTTCAAACAATTGAGTTACGTTGCCGCCTTGCCTCTACCTTTGCCTTTAAATCTTCTATTGAGCTAATCTATAAAGGGCGTGTTTGGTTGGATTGAGAAGGGGAGGGATAAGGATTAAATGGGATACAGTTCATTCTTATTAAATAGGGGTAAGGGATTTTATCTTATATTTGGTACGGGAGATAGGGCATGGGATAAAGTGCATTAGGTTTATCCTATCCCGAATTCGGTATTGAGGACAAAACCCCGATAAAGGGCTAAAATTACTGAAATGCCCTCCAAATGTAGTTTTACTAGAATGCCTTCAACGGAATATGTTAATCCCGATCGTGCCCCTTTATTCACCAAAAACCCTAACTCTCCCCTAAGCCCTCCTCTGTGTTTCTTCCTCTCCTGCATGGCTACCAATCCAGACCTCTATGTTTCTTCCTTTCCAGTAGAGCTGTTGATCTGATCCAGACCTTTATGTTTCTTCCTCTCCCACATGGCTACTAATCCAAACCTCTTTGTTTCTTCCTCTCTTGCACAACCATCAATCCAATCCAGACCTTTATGTTTATTTGTCCTACACGGCTGCCAATCCAGACCTCTGTGTTTCTTCCTCTTACATGGTTGCCAATCCACACCCCTGTGTTTCTTCTTCCCTCACAACTACTGATTTAGACAAAATCCTGCGTGCCTTCTTCCCACACAGTTGCCGATCCAGATGGAATCTCGCATGGCTATCAATCCAGACAGAATCCCTTTTCCCCAGCATGAATGTCAGTAGTTTGTGGTCCAATGGAGGTTGGGCGGCGGGATTTCTTTGGATAGAGGTGGGTTCGTGGGATAAGCTACACAGATATGGTTAGCCCTCTTTTATCAGTTAGCAGTCTTCTCCGTCGTTCTCCCTCCGATCTAGTATGGGCCTTTCTAAATATCTAGGTTCTTACTCAGATCTAATATGGCATCTCTCTTGCTCCCTCCAATCTGGTATGGCCCTTTCTAATTTTCTGGGTTTTCAGTCAGATCTGGTATGGCATCTCCTTGACCAGTTGTGATGCTAGCTATTCGAATGTTTGGTTACAGCCTTGCACTGAGCAATAGGGAGATTTGTTCAAATTAAAGGACTTTGAATGTTATAGAGCTTGGCCTAGTGAATTTCACGAGAATAAGCTATTCTTCAAATCCCTTGATTATACTAAGAGATGTTTGTTATTAACTGTCTTGTTTTTCATAGTATGCCCCCCTTCCCCCTTCCCTGTTCATATTCCCCTTTACTGGTAACCCATGTCTGACCTTGACCACCTATGTGAGATTCCCTGTATGAGGGAATTGCTGCTCTGATTCCTTTAGAGTTGTACTCCATTGTAGGAACATTGCTTTATATTGTGTGCTCATGGTCTCTTACACAGAATCTAGTTAACTATGCTTAATACATTGCATTATACATTGGTCTAAAAAACTTAGTTAAATATGCTGCACTATATGTTATATTGGTGAGTTTGTATTTTCCTACCTGCTACACTCTTATGCTATTAGCTTCTGCTGTTGGTTATGAATTTGAGAAAAAATTTTGATGCTCTATATGCTGCATGATGAGATAATTATGATTAGCCTCTGCTTTCATACTTTCGTAAGGTAGAAATGCAGATCGTTGATTCAATTATTTAG
This sequence comes from Thlaspi arvense, assembly GCA_911865555.2. Lineage (NCBI taxonomy): Eukaryota > Viridiplantae > Streptophyta > Magnoliopsida > Brassicales > Brassicaceae > Thlaspi > Thlaspi arvense. Next base: position 49,770 of record CAJVSB020000090.1, read on the forward strand.
ATTAATATGATGAAAGGATGTTGATTAGGTATGACATTCTGTTGTGTGGGTTATATGTTGATAACTTTCTAATTAGTCTTAGCTTCCATGCTTATGTGTGTTGGTTTGTGTTGTGCGGGTTACATGATAAGAACTTTCTAATTAGCCTTAGCTTCCTTGCTTAAGTGTACTGGTTTGTGTTGTGTGAGCTAGACGATGAGAACTTTCTAATTAGTCTTGGCTTCCATGCTTATGTGAGCTGGTTTGTATTGTGTGGGCTATATGATGATAACTTTCTGATTAGCCTGGCTTCCATGCTTATGTACGTTGGTTTGTGTTGTGTAAGCTACATGATGATAATTTTCTAATTAGCATTGGCTTTCATGTTTATATGTCCCAGTTTGTGTTGTGTGGACTACATGATGAAAACTTTCTGATTAGGCTTGGCTTTCATGCTTATTTTTTCTAGTAATGCAGATGGTTATATTTGCTTGTATAGGCTAATATGATAATATTGGAGGCGATTAACTATGACATTGCGGTTGTGTGGTTACTATGCCAATTGTTGGGAATGATTATTTCTCTATTTAGTGGTGATTTTGCTTTGATTATGTTGGTTTTACAACTAGCATGATGACCTTACTCTAATTAGCTGCCCATGATCACATTGCTGTCATTAGTTATCATATATAATAATGTTACTTTCATTAGCTAAATTGATGACATTGCTTTGATTAGCTACCCATGGTTAGATTAATATGATGACACTGATCTGATTAGCTACCCATGCTCACATTACTTTGATTACTGGGCATATATACTGTTAGGTACATGACATTGTTAATTATCTCGGATGTTAGGCTGATATGTGTGTTGTTATTAATTGTTTGCCATTGTGTGCATTGAGTTATGGCTGGTTCTAGCTCCAATGGTAGGTGGACAGATGAAGATTAGCATAAGTTGATTTATAACTTAATTAGTTCAAGCTGTTAGAGAGGGCTCATTTGTACTTAAGGCTGATAATTTTATAACACTGAGGAAAAATGCTAAAAGGTTACATAAAGCCACTGAAAATAATATCCATGATTTATGGTCTATGCAATGTTGTCTGGCCTCAAGAGGAAATATAATGTATGGGAAGAACTATGACATATTGATGAGGTTACCTAGAATCCACAATTAGGAAAATGATAGTATGATGGGTTTCAATAGGCAATTATTTTACAGGTGTGTATTCATGTTATATTCTAATCCATTGATTACTAATAATGAAAGTAAATACAATTGACTTATTTTTTATTTTTTTACAGCATCACCCTTGGGTGTTCAAATATAAGAAAATTGGAGATTGTCAATATTTGAATTTATAGTATATTTTTTCAAGAGATAGCCAGCCAAATATTTTAACTGGTGGGTACTTGGCAAACAACATTCCTGAGAGAGAAGTAATTGTGGTTGAATCTGGATCACTGTCAGAAGAGGAAAACACTTCAACTGAGTCGTCAACAGTCTCATCCCCATTTCCATTTATATTAGTTTAAATATATGTTGTAATCATTGTAATTATATTTTATTGACAATATAATGATTCTTATTGATAATAAAATTGTTTTTTTTCATAAAAATGTGCAATTATATTTTAGTAATTACTTACTATTGCTAACATATGGGAAGGTTTGCAGATATTAGCAAGGTTTAATTCCAAGAATAAAATATTTGTAAAATCAGAAATTACAAGAAAGTCCATAACTTCCGTAAAATTAATTATGAGTCATATATTTTATGGAAATATGCAAAAAATTCCATGATTATTGCAGAAAATCTAGAAAATGGAAATAAATCTAATAAAATTCCACAATTAAGCAAAATTGCTAAAAATTACTAGAAAATTCTAGAAATTAAGGAATATTAGGAAGAAAATTCCCAGAAAATGAGGAAAATTATGAAAAATTCCTAGAAAATTCCAAAAATTCACGAAACTTAGCTAGAAATTTCCAAAAAAAATTCCAAAAAATAGGAAATTTGTGGAACATTCCCAGAAAAATCCACAAATTCAAGAAAATTAGCTAGAAATTTCCCAAGAAATAGGGAAATTGTGGAAAATTCCCAAAAAATTTTCCAAAATTCATGAAAATTGGCTAGAAATTTCTAGAAAATTAGGTAAATTGTGAAAAATTCTCAGAAAGTCTAGAAATTAAGGAAATTAGCAATGAAATTCCCAAAAAATAAGGAAAATTATGAAAAATTTTCAAAATATTCCAAAATATCAAGAAAATTGTGAAAAATTCCCACAACTTTCTAGATAATTAGGAAAATTGTAGAAAATACCTAGAAAATTCCAAAAATTCAGGAATATTAGCAAGAAAATTCCAAAAAATCAGGAAAACTTGTGAAAAATTCCTAGAAATCTGACATTGGCAAATTATGCAAAAGCATAATATAAGCAAGCCATACATAGAAGCCATAATTTAGACACTAATTCAAATTGGCCATACATATAACAAGTTGATGCCCATACATGAAATAAGTGCATGTCTACAAGTTCATGTCCATACCTGGAGTAAGTGCATGTCCACACATACGCAAAATTTTAGAGTTAAGTACATACTCCATACATGCCGACATAATTCAATCAAATCCGTCTATCCAAAAATCATCGTAACAAATCGTTGCCTATCTTTAATAGGCAAAGAAAAGAACATGTCCATTTCTTTGACATTCTTCACAAGACATTGTGTGACAATCAAAGTCTCATCTCTTGATAGATTGGGAAGTCACATAAGGCTACATGTACATCCTTCCTTACGTTGGACACATCTTGCTTATGGCCTTTGCAGTTCACAATCCTTTCAATCGTGCATCTGCCTGGTTACAAAATTGATGTATCAGCTCCACAAACTTCACGCCCATTCCATCATTCCACTGCTTCCTCCCTCTTCCTTTACTTGATGCACTATCTGCCACATTAGTTGTTGACATATCTTCCATAAGTGCCTCAACTAGAGTATTTAGCATTGCCTCCCTTCCGCTCGTAGTTTGCATTTGTTCTTCATTAATGACTTAATTAGCAAGATTGAAGAAATCCTGAACATACTCTCTTGTAGCTCTATCCTTTTTAAAAATGTCGCACCAGTCAGGGTATAAGGGTGTTGGCTGATGTCTCAACCCCTTCAAATTCTTGTTCGGCTACAAGCAATGAGAATAGGTAATATCGCAAAAACATGAACAAAGAAAATAAATTAAATTGTTAACTCAAAAGAATTAATTTACCTTCTTGTACGCATCCCAAACGTCTTCAGTAACCTCTAGCATCTTTGTATCAGGGTTACATGAAGTTCCACTTTTACCAATCATGAAAAATAGGCCTGTATGTTGGCGCTTCCAAACATATCTTTGGCACAATATGTGGTTGTCCTTTTATATATGTACCAGGAAAAGTAGATTGCATATGAATCTCAAGGTGAGCAACGAAACCTGGCTTAAATCCAGACTTGCTCCTCTAGCCTTAAGTAATCATTTCTTTCATCTTTTGTATCAAGGTCATCTCCTCTACTTCTGACCAAACGTGTCTAACCGGCTTCAGTCTCCTAAATGATGTCGCATCAGATGTGTGTAACGACAATAAATTCATCTATAATAATAATTACAATCCAATTAAAATATGTCTAAAAATATCGATATCTATTCACAATAATAGTAAGAATCTAATTAACACATGTCACACCATGAATCCACATAATATTGTTAATTGCTGCATAACATTGTCTATAATAATCACAATTCGATTGAAATATAACACACACGTCACACCCTAAAGCCAGATGACAATGTGGACATATATCAGTACATAACATTCACAATAATAATAATAATAATAATAATAAGTTCAATCCCATTGTGACATCATACACCATGAATCTACATAACATGGTTACTTCATCATTAACATTCACAACAACAATAAAAATCTAATTGAAACATCATATAATCTCTAAATACATGTTTTCAAGCATATGCTCACTCTCCTTTCCATTCATTATACATTATCATCCCCAAGTTATCTCTCAAATTACACCACTCGTGGGACGCCTCCACATGGGTGATGTACTCATCATGAGTACGATTACTCTTTTCAAAATCATTTGGGATTTCATTTTCCAAAGGATTGACACCCATTTCCATTTATACAAAATTATGTAATAATATACATGCTATGTTGATACGATCTTGAGTTTGTATTAGGTAAAAAGATTTGCTCCTGAAGATGGCCCAACGTATCTTCAAAATTTCAAAGGCCCTCTTTATGATGTTTCGGGTTTTAGCATGCTTCATATTGAAGTACTCTTGATAATTTTGAGAGGCCCAACTCCCTACCTCCCACTCTTTTAAATGATATCACACCCGTCTATAAGGAGCCAAAAATCCTTCTCCATTCATGTAGCCACAATCAAGTAGGTAGTAGTTCCTTATGATTCAATATAATGACCAGTTATTAAGAATGGTACACTATAAAGTGCATAGCTAAACAAAATAAACAATTATTCCACTAACACACCTATTGGCACCCTTAATCCATTAGGCCTCGCAATTGCATCTCGTAATATCCTACTATTAACTGTAGAATCCTCCCATCTAGTCAACGTAGAAATGAACTTCAGATTTTGATCACAGACACCAAGAACATTTACAGCGAGTTCTCCCTTATGGTTGTGATACCTTGCCTTCAAATGTTGCCTAACATTTATTTGTACATAAGTTCCATTCAATGCACCCAAGCATCCTTGAGGTGAGTAAATCAAATTGTCATCGCATACTAAACATGCTATGGTCATAATAAATGACATTAGTATGATTATAAGAAATAGAAAATTACCTTGAATTGCCTCTATCTTTCATTGGTACATTCATCACCAATTGGCTCTAGACGTATTAGCAGTATGCAATATAACTTCAATATTGCTATCATAACCGAGTTAAAGCACCTACTAACCATATCTCCGAACTACTTACAATCAAATTTAACAGCGTGATTTTTCTTATGATTGGCTAAAATGGACAAAACCATTGCTACCTTTTTCAGAACACTTACATACCCACTCCCCATCAATCCACACTTCGTCTCCAACAACTCACATAACCTATCAAATGCATTCCAACTCATTCTATGATTCTATAAACACCTTATTTCACTCTCCTCAATCAAACTTGACAAGAAATTAATTCGTTCAAGTATTCTGCTTATTTTACTATACATTCTAGATTGTCTCCTACGTCTGCTACAAGATCATACATACATAAAATATATTTGGTACATACAAACCAAGCAGAATATGTACTCCATTACAATTTTCTCACACACAATTAGCCCATCGATGTTCTGCCTTCTAATATCCATTACTCAATCAATTTGGCATGAACAATTGTATCAGAGAATATCAATAAAGCTGCTAAATTAGTAGTTCAACAAACACAATACAAATTAAGCAAGTTATGCTACAATGGACGCATCAGATGATATCAAATGATAAAAAATTAAAAAGCATTCTAATCCATTTTTGTGAGAATATGCTACTGGACAACTAAGATTAAACCTTAAATAGAAAAACCTAGACAAGTACGAGTTACTTTCAAGAAGATTAATGGACAGTTGAGATTAAAACCAAAACAAAATCACTCATAGTTTGGTTGCAACTATAGTGGGGTGTTCGGGAGTGGCAGGTTGTGGCCGGTGTGCGTTGAGGTGGGTATGGGGTGCACTAGGTGTGGCTTGTCACGCCCTGCCCTTACCGATCCAGTAAGACATGACAGCCGGCAACAACTGACGTACACTACATCCCTGACACAATAGCACATCGGCTATTGTAACCCTATTTTTAATCTAGTACCATCAACTATTTCACCAATCTATCTGGCATTCAATTTAAACTGTCTAAAATAATATATGTGCTTACCTTAAACTATTTTAACTATATGGCCCAACCTCCACTACATATAGTGCGACACTACTATCCAAGCTAATTCCTGCATAGGAAAAATGGGGAATGAAACCATTGTCCTTGTGAATGGCACACTGCCTAATTTTAGTGAAAACAGTCATATTTTTATTATACAATAGCTAAACATACCTTTCCATAAAATGTCAAAACAATAAACATACCATATGAATTATCCTCAAGCAAATCAAGTTTGTGTAGCAACATTAGATCCTGATATAAACCGATATGGCTAGTAATACATAAAGTCTGAAAATTTATAAGTAAACTCAAATCAGGAGAATTACATTTGTATTAGATAGTCATGTTTACATAATAATCATCAAATAAGGATATCAGTCCATGCATGTTGAAGAAATCAGGGAAACAAAAAAAATCTGAGATCATAAGAATTATGGTGCATATATCATGTGTGTGGTCTGGTTGGACATGCACTCTAATAATGATGTGTCTGAGAGGGCAATAAATCATAAAAATCAACAAAATTTGTCGGTCACTACTGTACTGTATAATCTACATTGAGGGCTGCTGCCATTCTCTCGATAAGACTAACAAAATCTGTGGCTTCTGTAATACTCTGGAATCCTCTAGGGATTCAAATATTGTGCTATATCATTTACTATGATGCACGTATAACTACCACTTGCCCTCGGTGGTTGCCCGACATTTAACTCTGATGCCGAAGCACAAATCATCAGAAAATCATGAATATCATCAAATCCATCATATGGCTAAAATCAGAACATAGCTTACGTGTTTCCATTTTTATATATCAACATAGAACATTTTTAGAAAATAGATTTTATTTATTAGAAAACATATTTTGGAAAATAACTAAGATTAGGAAGATGCCACTCATCTGTGCTAGTACAGTGTCCTATAAAGATTAGTCCTGTTGTGTCACTGCCTCGCCAATACATCTCTCTAAAATAAAACCATGCACATGATTAATGGCATGCCCTAAATGTGGATAAATAAATGAGTAAATGAGTGCATGTGTTTTTTAGGTTGTAGTATCTCCCACATATATGGTTTGAAAATTCTAAGAATATTAATATGTAGCGGTTGTCCATCTAGGTGTTTTAGGCTGTGCTCACATTGAAGAAAGGAGTTGTAGTTATTTTATTATGAAAAATAATCTTCTTGCTACTAAAATCTTTAAACTTCTAACATATTGTGTAGTAAAATGCTAATATATGAAACTACAAAACTTGGAATGACCCAATTCAAAAAAGGTTTTAAACTTAACTTAATGGGTTACAATTTTCATGTTTTGGGCGTAGTCTGATTCTACTTGGTAAAAGTTCAAAACTGGCCCAAAAGTTGAGCCGATGGCATAAAAACCCTTATTGGACTTTTGTTTGGTTTTTGGGCTATAACTCGAGCTATACAATTCAAACCAATGTCATTCAAGTTGGATTGTAAAGCTATTTCAAAGGTCACAACTTTTCTGTTTTGACCTACACCTAATTTTGAGTAAAGGGAGGCCGAATCCAACCCAACAATGAGTCATGGCTATCGCTCGTCCTACAATCGACAGCGTTGGCCTATTTCAGTAAAATGCTTATAACTTGAGCTAGAGTGATCAGATAGATTGATTTCAAAATCTGTGCTTCAATAACTTGAAGGTCTACAACTTTTATGTTTTGACCCCAACCTACTTCAGATTGGAAAATGTTTAGAATTGACTAGACAGCAGACCACAATTTCCAACTTATGACTCATTGTCATCCTAGTTGAGTTTTGTGTGGTGTAACTCAAGTTCGAGCTATAATTTGAGGTCATCTTTAATTTAGCTTCTCAAGTTAACTTGTATGCATCCTAAGTCACTCATTAAACCTTGAATTTAATTTTTTTCTAGTCCAAAGAATTTGGCAAAGGTAGAGTTTACTACAGAAAAATTTTTGCTCACCACATACCTCTTCTTAGCTTCTCTTTCCTTCTTATTTTGTATTTATCACTCAAGCCTTATGTTATTTTTAGTTTCCTCCTCTAAGGCTGAAAATTACCTCCCTGTTCTCCCCCTATTTCAGTTTCTTAATTATAGCCAAATTTCACAAGTTTCATAGGAAATACACTAATATATGCAACTTAGTAATTTCCAGCTCTATATATATACAATTCCATGGAAAGACTTAGGAGAGCCTTCCCTCTAGGGTTTAGCCACCTCAATTTAAAGCACCTCAGACCCTCTTAATTTCCTATGTAATTTCACATTTCTACTAGTTAAGGTAAAAGAAGTAGAATTTCTACACAAATTTTCACTTGATTTTTGAGGTAGCAAATTAAATTTTTGGCCTAAGGAAGTTTGGCCATGGTTGCCATTTCAACTTTCTTTCATGTTTAAAATTAAGTTATAGTGCAGTTTTATGCATGAAGAAGTGATAAGCTAAACTAGTTTATCAAGAAATTAGAGAAAATTAAATTAGAAATCGAAATATATGGACATACCTTCCAATTCGCAAGGCTTTCCCTTGCTTTTCTTGCCTTCTCTTCTCCTTTTGTTTTTCTCGTTCTTTCTTCTCCTTTCCTGTTGTTTCACACAAGAACTAGATTCTTTGAGGGCTTATACACCCCTGTAAGGCAGTAGAGAAATGGGGCAACTGAAACCCCCACGTGACCCTCTCCTTTTTCCTTGTTCTCCCTTTTTTTTTTCTTTTGCTTCTAATTGGCTAGCCTCAATGTTTGACTCTTTTTTTCCTTTGATTTCCTCTCTCTTTGTATAATCTACGAAATGGTTTTGTGTGTGTGTGTGTGTGTGTGTGTCTTATATGTGTGTGTAGGTTAGTCAAAGAACTGACCCTAACTTTTAGAAATTATATTTTGGCCTCCAAAATTTGGTTATTTGCATTTTGACTCTAAAATTTTTAAACTTTCTCAATTAGCCCCAAAAATTTTTAGGGAATCCCTATTAAGTCCCTAGTAACTTGATCCTCCAATAAAATTGAATGTATATACGTGCATATATTTCTATAAATTTCCTTTCTAATTCACTAAATATCATAATTCTCTAATTATTTATTTTATACTACAAAAGCTTCTTCATTTCTTTTCTCTTTTTTTTTTCCAACTTGGTTTTCAAAATTCTTTCCTAGGCTTTCCTAATCTCTCAATTAAAACTTTTTAATACTTAAATTCCTTCGCTTAAAAAATTAAATAATTTCCTACAACTTCACTAGACATAATCTTGTAATTATATTAAAAGGCTAGCAAGCATACTAGCAAAGGCGAGCTAGGGAATTCTTTGGGTTGAAATGCTACATTAATACCTCAAATTCCTTCTCCAAAATTAGGAATAAAGAATTAAATTCCAAAGGAAAAATATTTCTCTTCCAAGTCTTAAGCAAATGTCTACAATTAAACATAGTTCGTTCAAATAATGCATCCTAAGTTGATTTGGGATGTTACACTGCTGGCATGCGATAGCTTCCGACTAGTGTGCGGCGATAGTGGCGACTGCGGCAGTGGGGGTAATGGTGGGTTGACTCTAGGTTAAGTCCTGCAATGAGTGAGAGCACAGATACAAGAAATGAAACAAAGGCTAAGACCCCTTAGGGTTATGGGCATTCTTGCCATTTTACAAGTCTACAATAAGGGTGTTTTTGTCCCTAAAAAGTTTACTTATACTCTGATAACAGCCGGATAAAACAATCCCACCTTCCCCCTCCCTTGTGATAAACTATCCCATTTTTTTCTGATATGTATCCTTATCCTTATCAGATATTAGGTTCCTTATCCTGTGTATCAAACGCATGATAAGATGGAATAAATCTATCTTATCCTTCCTTATCTAACAAACCGAACGCACCCAAAGTGGGGAGAGCTAGAAAGGGAGACCTAGATAAGAGAGGAAGGACATCAAAACTTTGATTTAGAGCTAAGAGAGAGGCAAAAAGAAAGAAAGACCAAGAAAAACATTTGCATGTATTACCTTGCCTGCTGCTATCATTGATTAAGAGCAAAGAAAGCATGGAGAAAGGATTCAAGGGACAACCAACCAGTCACACTAACAGAAAGAGAGAGAGAGAGAGAGAGAGAGAGAGAGAGAGAGAGAGAGAGAGAGACCCAAGTTGAACTTCCATTTGTTAAAGGTAGAAGAAAAGGTACACATTGTTTTCTTTATATCAAATCACTAAACCCAAGTCATGTTTGAAACTTTGAAGATTCTATTCATTGAATTTTTACTTTTATTTTATATCACATCAACAAATCAATCACCACATTTTTAGATTATTTTAAAGAAAAATTTGTACATTTAAAATTATTAAATATATAGATGTAATTTGTAATTGATGATTGCTAACTATTAAGTTGACCCCATTTTGAAAAGAAATGGGCATATGCAAGTTGCCCTATTTTATAATAATCTTTTTATTTAACTCTAGGTTGAATAGATTTTTTAGTTATTTAAATTTTTATTATTTTATTTTTTATAGTAATTTTTAGTTTAAATATGTTTTTATCTAATAGATTTTATAACTATAATCATATAAAATAAAAACATAGATTAGATTGTTTTAATTAAATTATATGCAAATTACAATTCTATTGATATAGAAAAATGACATAATTTCTTATTGTTTATTGCATATGACTAAAGATTCATTATATGGGAAAGCCAACTACACTTGAGACATTTTTTAAGAGAAAAGGTCCTCAAAATTCTAAAATTAATAAACCAGCTTTTATTCTTGTTAATGAACCTTCTTCAATTCTTGATTATCAGCATCCACTTAAAGTGCCAAGAGTTGAAAATGAAGAAGTTGATATTTCTTTATTAGAAAAGGATCCAAAAAACCGTTGTTCAATTTTGCAATATCCTACAAATAAGCGAGAGAATATTTGACAAGGTGATATACTAGCTAGACTTTATCAGCCTATTTTAACCAAGTATCCAACTTCTGAAAAAAAGAATTATCACCGTCTCCAATCTTCTTAGTTTTAAAAATTTTCCAATTGGTTAGAATATTCACCTACAGAAGTGTTGCTTTTTATTTGCTTTGTTATTTATTCAACAATAATTATGGTAGCCAAAATGATGGAAAAGACATTTACAGAAAAAGAATTCTGTGCTTGGAAGAAGGTGAATGATGAAAAAATTGTCTTTCTTTCCCTATATTGACTTTTCTCCTAATTCATCACACAATGCTTATGTGAAATATTGGGATGATTTGATGGCTCAATCGCAACAGATAGAGAAGGTCTTTAACAAACAAAAAGTTAAAACTATTGCAAACATTCAATAATAGCTTAGATGGCTTATATTTTAGGCATTTGCATTTAGAGGTAATGATGAAAGTGTTGGTTCATTGAATAGGGAAAATTTTATTGAGTTGATATAGCTTCTTGCAACTTATAATCCAAGTGTTTTTAATGTTGTTCTTCAAAATGCTGCTAGTAATGTACAATATACATCTCCTAGAATTCAAAAGGAAATTTCACGCATTTTTGCTACAAAGGTACATGTAGTAATTCATGATATGATTAGGTATTCTAAATTTTGTTTTATCATTGATGAAGCTAGAGATGAATCAAAAAAAGAACAAATGGCTATAGTTTTGAGACTTGTTAACAAAGATGGACATGTGCGAGAAAGATTTTTTAATATTATTCATGTTTCACATACTTCATCATTGACTTTAAAAAAATGAAATATAATCTATACTTTCTCGTCACAATCTCAATATTCTAAATCTCCGTGGTCAAGGATATGATGGAGCTAGTAACATGCAAGGTGAATGGAATAGTTTACAAGCCTTATTCTTGAAAGAGTGTCCTTATGCTTATTATATCCACTATTTTGCTCATCATTGCAATTAGCATTAGTTGTTGCAGCTAGAGAAGTTTCACAATTTTTCATGACACTTGTATTGATTGTTAATATTATAACTACTTCACCTAAACAACATGACCAATTTAGGGCTGCTCAAGCTATAAATTAGGAGTGTTCAACAAATCAAACCAAACCGTTTAGACCGTATAAAACTGAACCAAACTGTATAGTTTGGTTTGGTTTGGTTTGATACTTGATATCTAGGCAAACCGTATAAACCGAACCAAATCGTATAGTTTATATATATATATATATATACCCACACACACAAAATTAAAAATCCTATCTCTATACATATAATACATTTTTATTGTTTGATTGTATATTTCTTCTTTTTGTTATCTTTTATATTTATATTTATTCTAATAATTGATTATTTTTCTTTTTAGAGTGTGATTTCTTTTAGTAATAGTGAAATTTTGTAAAACGGTATAAATATATTTATTATATAATGTATAACTACTATAGTTAATTAACAATTAATGAATTTATTAAGTTAAATATGTTAGAAAAAAATTGATGACCAATTTTTAGAAAAACTCTGTCAAAATTTTATAAAAACTAGTGAATTTATTTTATTTTATTTTGTAAATCACAAATCGTGATTTGAAACTGATCCAAACCGTAAACTGTAATTCAATTTAGTTTATAAAAATTACAAACCGTAAATATGGTTTGATTTGAATTTGAACATCAAACCAACCGAACCATGAACACCGTGACTATAAATATAGCTAATCAAATTGATAATGATAAGGTACATACAAGAAGTGGATTAAATCAGATTGGCACTTTGAAGTGAGCTAGAGACACTAGATGGGTTCTTATTTGGAATTTATTCAAGATTTATTGCAAAAGTTTGAGGCTACTTGTGAAGTTTTGGAAAAAACTACTCAAGAAGATAATTATTCTCTCCGTGGTGATGCTGAAAGTGCTCTAGATGTTTTGAAATCGTTTGAATTTATTTTTATTTTACATCTTGTAAAAGCCCTCTTGGAAATTAGTCATGCTCTTTCACAAGCTTTACAATGTAAGAATCAAGATACTGTAAATGCAATGACTTTCGTGTCTACTACCAAATGTTTGATTCAAAGAATGAGGGATTGGGGTAGGATAATTTTGTGAAGGAAGTTTTATTCTTTTTGTGAGAAGCATGACATTAACATCCTTGATATGGATACTCTTTACATCCATAGAAGATGTAGGCATATCCCAAATTTTGAATATGCTTTGATGGAGCATCATCATCGTATTAATTTGTTTATTGTTATCATAAACACATAGTTACATAAGATTAATAGTAGACTTAATGAAAATGCTGTGGAGTTATTCAAATTTAACACTACTTTAGCTCCAAGGAATGATTACAACTTGCTTAATGTTGATCATTTTGTGAATTAGCAACTAAGTTTTTATCTAGACGATTTTATTGAACAAAAGAGGTTATATCTTAAAATACAAGCACAACATTTTGAGCTTGATGTTCCTCAACATTCTAAATTGAAACATTTGTCAACAATTTTAGAGTTATGCCAAGGATTAGTTAAAACAAGAAAATCTTTGACTTATCCTTTAATTGATTATTTATTTTGTTTGATATTAACCATTCTTATTTTAACTGCTACAAGCAAAAGATCATTTTTTACTATAAATATTATCAAGAACAAGTTTAGAAACAAGATGGAAGATGAATTTCTTGTTAATTATTGATTGTCTATATTGAAAGAAGGATTGCTAAATAATTTAATATTAAGTCAATCATTGATGAATTTTATGGTATGAAAGAATAGTGTGCTCAACTAAAATAAATGTATAAAATAGTTAGTCGATTTTAATATAAATTTGATAATATTATAGACCAACATTTTTAATCATTAATAAAATTATTTTTCTAATATATTTAATTCTCATATTTATTCTCATCCGCCGTATGTAAATTCTAGATCCATCAATATTTATGATCACCCTTGCTCTTTCTTTAATCCTATGTTGGCAGACAAACAAGAACCAAGGAGAGAAGGAACCCATGAAACTGAAAAAATACCACAAAACTTTCCGTGACAGACAACCCAGAAGGCAGACATCACCTCTCTCCCTCAGGCGTATGCCCTTCCAATCAATATTTTGTTTTAAAGATATATATTAAAATGTAGTGGACTATGTCAAATCCAATTTTTGCACAAATTCATAATTAGAGACCAAATTGAGGTTCTCTAAATAGTGAGAAACACTTTCGGACTTCACCCAACAGGTTCTCTAAATAGTGTGAAAAACATGTTTTAAAACAAAAACGACAGTTAAAATTATTAGAAATAAAAATGTGCCTTAATGGCTTTCAACATATCATGCATTCTATACCATTTTCAATCTTGTAACTGTTGAATTTTTAGATAAAAAAATTTATAAATTGATTTTGTTGTTTTAAGATTTAAAAATTGAGGGGTGTCCTTTTTTGGTTTTAAAAGCAAAAATTTCTATTTTTGAACAATATTTTTAAAACTTTATTTCTTTACTTATGTTTTAAAAATATTTTAGAAGCAAAATCGGAGCATTTGCTCCAAAAATTGAGTGTAGCCTTTTGCCATGCTGAGCCTCAAAGAAAATATTTAAAAACAATTTTTGAAACAAAACTGAGATTAATCATTATATTTTAAAAATGAATTTAATATATTCCAAAAATACATTTTTAAAAAAATATAATCTCTTAATTTTTTTTTCTAAAATATTACTATTAGACATATTAAAAGAATAATATTTTATTTTATAAAATTATCTTTAAACTATTATTATATTCTAAAGATATATTTTAATTTTAAAGTATATAGATTAAGATTGAAAAAGAACACTTCTAGATGCATAACTTAAAAAGTTATTCACCAAAATTTCCTTAATAATTATGAGCATTTGAGATTAAGATGTGTTTGTTGAAGTCAGTCCACTCCTAGGTGCCGGGAATCCCACTGGCAAGCTCAGCGCTCGGCGGCATGCTAGTTGGAAAGTTTGATTCGCCATGAGAATATTTATTTGAATTTATGTACTTGTCTTGGAGATGAGTCATCTTTTCTCTTGTCCACCTTTGCTGCCGTACGCACTTTTAAGGGGACTAAAATGTCGTCCTCTTTTTCAGAGGATCTTAAAAAGCTAAATTTTGCCCCAGGTGAGCCTCCATCTGCTCTTGCGGGTGGCAATTTCACGGCAAACTTGATATTAGGTGTGCATTGATTAAAATAACACAATCAACATTTATAAAATATATGAAAAAAATGAATGTGTGGGGTTACTTTTTCATGAATTCAAGAATTATTGAGTGTGTTACTTTAATGAACGTACAATTAACATTAACTAAATCCGATTTTATCTAAATTTAATAGGTGTTTATAAATTTTATTTGATTGTAATTAGGTATGAAAGATATAACAGATTTAAAGATTTTTATAGAGATTTTGTTAGACATGGACCTAGGACAGTGATGGATATTATTATATTTAATTTGTTCTATTTTGAAATATATATATACATATTATTGTCTTAAAAATAAATTAATAAGTATGCAAAGACATATATGATATTATTTGATAGAAACAAAAACGGGGATTAAAGCTAATACTTAGACAAGGTATAAGGATGGATATGGAAAGGTGATCAATAAGTTTTTTGAACACAAGTAATGAATAGAAAGAGATCAATAATATCAATTAAAAAAACTGAATTATAAACCAATGACTCCTATATAGACAACTTTGTCAGTCCAACCAATAATCAATTTACCAAAGCATTTTAATTCCTAAAAATGTTTCATTGAGACAAGGCAAAGAAAATCAAATTTTAAAACAGAGCTGATTTTGGACACGTGCAAAATTCAACCCATATTCAGGTTGGGCTTGGGTCGGGCTAGCTGCTTTCCAGGGTACCATGCTATAAGTCCCTCATGGACCAACAAACAGCCATGAACTTAACGCTTATCGGATATCATAGCCCATTGGGCTAGCAATTTAGTTATTTCTGAGAGTTGAATATCTAACAACGAGTCCAAGTAATGAAATATGTATTCTTCTGCACACATTCATGATACCTATAGGCATGCTTGGGAGTTATTATTTTTAAATAAGTGTTAAAATAATAATAATAATAATTAAAAAAATGTTGAAAGTATATCAATTAGAGATATTTATAAATTTTATTAAAATATAGTAGAAATTTACCCAATATAAAATAAATTTTCTTGGGTCGCAGATTCAACTCTAAAGTCATTAAGATAAAAATATATATATAAATTATTAATAATTTTTAATATTTATACCTTTATAGAAGTTATTAATAATTTTTAAATCTATTTTTTTTGACATTCTTCTTTTTAATATAATTTTACTATCAATTTAAAAAATTAATTTTGCTTGCTCTTAAATTCTAATTTAATTTTAATAACTATATAATAATAAAACATTAGGAGTATATTCAGAGTTTTTGTGTCCTTAATTGGTAAAGGGTAAAATTCAAATTCAATTAAAATATTATGGGTATTAAATTCCTCTTTTTCTTTTTCTTTTTTTTGACTTTTAATTTTTTTGATTCATTCTCTACAACTCATAAAATTAAATTTTTGAAAATCTCCCATCAATATTATTGTTGATTTGGATAATATTTTTGTTGATTTGGCTAAGTGTAAAATAATATTATAATAAAAACATTATGATATATTTGTCTAATAAAAAATTTTAATTATTTACAATTATACCATTAGTTATAAGAAATAAGGATTTAATTACTTCTACTTTTTACTATTTTTAATTGAATTTTAGAAAAAATAAGGCGAAAAGCAATAAAATAAACAAGTAAAACTATTAAAAGATTGTTAAAAATAGAAAATAACTGAAAAAAAATTCATGCAAATAGACACCATATACAATGCACAAAGATCCTTTTCACTTTTATTTTATTTTTTAATTGTAATAGAGGAAGGGGATGCTACTGCTGGAACCCTAAATTAAGAGTTTCATGAGTTAAATAGCAAAGATCGTTTAAAATCTAATAAAATTAAATTCATACGAGTTTGTGGCAACCATTTTGATACAATTTTTCCCATATATATAAAAAAATAATATGCATTTAAATGAAGGTTTCAATTCCTGTACTGTATGTTATTTGCAAAACATTCTCTTAAACTTTCAATTCACCCCTGCATTATTAGGCACGCCATTTCGTGTAACTATCAAATCCTTAACCAAGCATTAGTACATTTGTTACATGCGGATTCATTTATACATCTCTCACCCCACCACATATAATAATGAGAATAATCCAAATACCGTAATACCACTCTTATTCTTGTATTAAACTTAAATATTTAACATTTTTAATTTTTACCTCTTCAATTATAAATCTACAACTAGAGAGGACAATAAGGAAGGATCCGTGGCATTTGGCGGTTAGGACTGAGGAGGACATTTGGCTAAATTTAAGAATGTATATAGGATGTGATTGCAAAAATTAGAAGTTCAAGGGTGTGTTTGGTAACAGCCTATAGTACGTGGATGCATGTTTTTTTTTTTTTTTTTTCAATGTAAAAACCCAACCCACTATAATAAATATTATTTGTTTGAACTGAAATGCTCACGATTTTAAACGTGTCTATTAAGAATTAAAGCATACATACCTATGAATTCAGTACCTCTCCATGTTTTTGAACCAGAGTGCTTCCAAGCAAGGAGCTAATGCTGATTATTGTTAGCACTTGTGAGATACACTTGCTGCATTAAGAGAGGGAGGTATTTATAGAGACCTGCATCATTGCAATTAGCCCCTCTGGGTTTGATCTCAATCTGCATTCCACTGTTTTGAACCCTTATTTTTCTGGCAGGATTGCCTGGAGAGCCCGGCAAGATATGAGAGAGACAGACCGAGGTTTTTCAGTTCCGTACACGCTGCTTTATTGAATGTACACACAACTGCATTATATAACCCTTTTCTGTTTGTGTTACCCTGATGAGTAATCTTCCCGCAGTTTGAACCTTAAATTAGCTAGAAGTTAGCCAACCAAGAGTAGGCTGAATTGACCTAATTTGGAGGTTTCATTTGTCTAGAGATGATCATCTAATGGGAAAACTAAAACTGGGAGTTGAATCAGTGAAGAATCTTGTGGTGAAGTGGCAACTTCTTAGAGAATCTAATAAAAAAATGATCTTTCTGCATACAAACTTGTTTCATTGTACCCAATAATCAAAAAGAAAAATTGAATATGATATGATAAGATTGAGACCAGATAATTTATGTAAAAGTAAAAAAAGGAACTCATCATGTGGACTGCCAAAGTAGAGAAAAAAATATTAAGAGATCGCGTAACACCAAATCTTAAAAAAGACGAAAGACGGAGAAAAAACTTGACCGTTTATTTGGTTGCCATCTGCCCCTTCTCATGTAAGACATAGCAGAAGTTTTTTTTTTTATTTTTTGCACTGCCAAAGTTGTGACATGGGATGAGAAAAAAATGTTATAAAATTATAAAGAAAATTTTCATCTCTATTTTTGAAATTTTTCTATTTAGAAATTTCTTTCTAAACTCTCTCTCTCTCTCTCTATAATTTTATCTCTTTAAATATTTTTATTTTTTCTGTATATTTTTTTATAATTTCTATATTGACCCTTTTTTGAAAAAAAAATTCTCACTAAATATTTTTTATAATTTTTTTTCTAAATTTTTCTTTCTCCATCTTATTTTTAACAATTTCGATAATTTTTTTCTCACCCCACGTTGCAACTTTGGCATTGTAAAAAACAAAGGAACAAACTTGTTCTCTTTCTTACATGAGAAGGGACAGATGGCAACCAAATAAGGTTGGCAGAGGAGTTGGCTAATGCAAAAGGGAGTAAAAAAGTCCTTCCCGGAATGTGCCGAACTACCCAACAGGTGGACGTTTATTATAATCGACACGGGTCCTCTGCACGGGAGATTGTTTTGGTAAACAAAAGCGAAGTTGTCTTCAATTATTTAGTCATTTTTCTTTATTGTCCTGGTCAAAAGTGAGGCTTTGGAATCATTTTCAGTTAGGATGCAGATCGTATATTTAATTAACCGTGCTTTTGTTTCTGCCCTCCTCATTATCTGAGTTCTCCACTCACCCCCCCCCCCTCCCCAAAAAAAAAAACACACCACACACACACACACACAAACAAAACGCATACATAATACAAGATTACTTGGTCTTAAGAATTTGAGATTTTTTCTAAATGACAATGTTTGATTTTCTTAAGAAAATAAGGTTTTCGTGAAGTAGATGAGTATCTTTAACCAAGGTTTTTCAAAACTATCTTGTTATTTAGGAAATTCAGAAGAAATTCCCTCAAAACCAACTTTTGTCCAAGAAGCTAAGAGGCATAACTTTGGATGGTTGCAATGCTTCAAGAACTTGATGTCTTGAAACAAAATGACACTTGGGAGCTAGTGTCTAGGGGGGAGAATCAAAAGGTTATAGGGTGCAAATGGGTGTTTAAAGTAAAACTACATTCAAATGGAACCCTGGAAATATGCAAAGCAAGGATGGTTGCAAAGGAATTTCATCAAACCCCTGCGATAGACCATACTGAAACTTTTAGTCATGTGATCAAACCCACAACAATCAGGATAGTCCTGTCTCTAGCTCTCTCATTTGGTTGAAAGGTAAAGCAACTAGATGTCCACAATGCTTTCCTCAATAGAGAATCACAGAAGTGGTATACATGCAACAACCCTTTGGTTTTGAGGATACCAAAAATCCAAATCATATATGCAGGCTGAAGAAGGCTCTCTATAGATCATCAGGTGTAGATTTAAAGTTCGGTTTTCAGATTGCTCAACCTCTTCAAGATTCTCCATGTCTGTCACAATTGGAGGTAAGCTTAAAGATCTGTCACATTAGTCCAAACTCCTGTTAGAGGATGAGGAATCTGTGGTGTGAGGATTTAGATTTGGTGGGATTAGATAAGGAAAGGTTGGTTCTGAAGTGGGTTCTGAATTTGGTGATCCTGCAGTGTGAGGATTGATAGTTGTTGATGGAATAGAAAGAAGAATAATAGGAAGAATAACAGTTGTGGTTGGTTAAACTAAAGGTGTTGGGACACTTGTTGACTTAAAAGGGAAAGAAGATTCATTGAACCTAACATCTCATATACATATATTCTTCATGTTTTTCTCTCTAGACATATATACCTTTTATGGTGAAAACTATGCCCAATGTAGACACACTCTTTGGTTCTTTGATCAAACTTTTGATTGGAATATATGCACACCCAAACACTCTAATAGAGTCATGGTTGGCTTTCTTAAGGTATAAACAATCCGTAAGAAATCTGGAATTTTAGAGGCCTTGAAGGGAGCAGGTTTATCAAGAAGATAGCTTTTGAAACGGCATATGGCCAAAGGCTTTGGGGTGCATTTGAGTGATTTAGTAGGCTTAATCCAATTTTAACAACATGTCTATTTTTGCATTCCACTCTTCCATTCTGTTGAGGTGTGTGGGGACATGACATCTCATGGTGAACACCTAAATTTGCTAGAAGTTTAGTTAATGACCTAAATCTCCTCCCCAATCAGTTCTAACCTTTTGAATATATGACTAAAATTGAGTTTTGACTAATTTTTCAAATATTAGGAATGTTTGATAGACCTCATCTTTTTGTTTTAAGAAATAAATCCAAGTATACCTTGAATAATCATCTACAAACAGCAAGAAATATTTACCCCCATTTGCAGAGTTTACAGGTGTAGGTCCCCATAGATTAGAATGAATGAGCTCAAAGGTTTTTGAAGCACGACTATTAGAATGTGGAAAAGGTAAATCTATGGTGCTTTGATAGCAGACAAGTTTGACAAAAGGATTTCTCATTAATTTCTGACAGTTGAATCTTACAAATGTCAGACATCTTAGATAAAACACTACTGCTTAGATGACCTAGTTTAGCATGCCACAGATTGGCATCACTTGATTCCTATCTAAAATAGCAGAAATAGAATAAACAGTAGGATGAAACTTATCTTGACCATAAGCCTATGGGAGTGAACCAGGGAAGTCGGTAGAGGTAGAATGAGCAAGCCTATAAAGACCACGATCATGGATCCCTCGTAGGAGAGTATGGGATGTTTTCAAGTCCTTAACAAAAAGGATTTAGGATTAAATTTAACCACAAGATCGTTGTCACAACACAACTTTGACACACTAATTAGGTTATTTGCAATTTGAGGGGAACGAAGAGCATGATTTAGTGACAGGGATTTGGATTCAATCAAGGTAGGTAGGGTTGTTGAACCAATGTGACTAATCGGATATAATTTACCATTTTTTTACCATGATTCAAAGATTACCTTGATAGATGGTGGAGTTCTGCATGTTGTTTAGCCCTGGCGTGAGGTGGTGTGTGGCCCCGGTATCCATTATCCAATCCGCCAAAGAAGATGTGGCTTGTGGTTGACTCTTTCTATAAAATCTGAAGCACCGCTAAAACCCTTCTCAAATGAATTGGTAAAGTTCATGAAGGGTGTGCCCGAGTTGTTGAATGCTACTGGATCTAGGTTAAAAGGAGTGAATGGGTCATAACTTGAACTCGGACTGGTTTGAGTAATATGGGCTTGTGGATAAGGCTAATAATTTGAATTGGGCCAAAAATAAAAGTAGCGGGTTGCTGTGTGACCCGTTCGATTGCAAATTTGACACCTAACTCAACCTTTTGGGCCGATATGTCGTGGACCGCGAGGAAAACCTTGTGGAGAGCAGCCCAAAACACCAAAAACACCATGCTGGCTTGGTTTCCACCGTCTCTAGGGTTCAATTGTCGTGAACCTTAAATTGGTTTCGACTAGCCACGTCCTTATGTTCAATTGCTAGAAAAACTACCATTGTTTCCAGCAAGCATGCCTGAAGTTTGTAGCCTGGATCCAATATTCAGATTGCTAAACTGCACTTGAGGAAGTACCACTGAATTAGCCACCATCTTTCGCTCCAATCTGGTATTGTATTGCACAAGGAGATTCTTAACTTTTTCAATTGATGGCTAGTCTCCTTGGTTGTAAACTGATGCAACAAACGGGTCATATTCTGCAAGAAGGCCTTCGAGGAGATATCCGAGGTGATCCCTGTATGACACTTTTTTAGGTACTGAACCGGCCTTAAACTAACCTCTAAATTATTAAACTGGTCCTAAATAACCTCTAATCTTTGAATTGGCCCTAACTAGTTCTAAACCGGTCATTAAAGTACTGAACCAGATTACCTAATACACTGAATCAGACTAATACATCTATGAACTAGTCTAATAAAGCCCTGAACTAACTATTAGCACATTGAACCGAGATTAAATAACACTAAATTGGTTATTAAAACATTGAACCATCAATTAAAACACTGAATCGATCTTTATAGTCACTATTTGGTTGATGACACATTGAACTGTATTTGATAAGCCATGAACCGGTCATGTAAGGTACTTAACTAGAAGGATAAGTACTGAACCAATTAATTTAGTCTCTAAACTAGCATTAAACTGGCTGTAATCTTCTGACTGGCCAATTGTTCTGGATCTAGGATCGGATCCATTCTGTAGCACAAACCTGGTAAAATCTAACCTAATCCAAAACCCTATTCAACCAAAGCCTGATCCAATACAGACTTGACCCAGCCTAAAATTGACTTGGCCCGATTAGACTAATCCCAATTCGACAAACCTAGAATCCAAGACCAAAACTGTGACCCGCTGCCCAGCTCAGGTTAAGCAAACTAGATCTAGCACATACCTAATTATGAAATCAGTTCTTCTCCTTCACCCAACACCCCTAATCTAGAATTTAACTAGAAATTCGGCTAACATATCTGTTAATACTCTAGAGGCTTGTAAAGCAAGGGTCGACGACTAGCAACAACCCTTGAATGGTGACATGGTGGTTAGAGGTGGCCAGAATCTGGAAAATTTGACAGTCGCGCCTTCATAGTTGTCGCGATACTTTTATCGACTCCTGACGTCAATTTTGAGGCTAATAGAACAAATTGAATGAGGAATTTGGTGTGAAAGGCTCATCTTTGCTATAATATTTGTTCAATTTTAGTTTGATCTTGCCAATCATTGGATTGCGCAATCAGCTTCTTGAAAGGAAAGGGGTTGATGGTTGGATCCTAGTTTTGAGATTTTATAATTCAACCCCCAAATTCCTTTTTCTTTTAATTTTAGCCCCTGGCCTATTTTTTGTTTGTTTATTTGAATCCTTAATTTTTAATTCATGCAATTGTGCACTCAATATTTGTTTTTTAGGCCCTTAACTTTTTGTTTCTTTCAATTAGACCCTCCAAATTTTAAATTCCTTGATTAACCTCTAAATTGGGA
The DNA here is from genome assembly GCA_911865555.2 of Thlaspi arvense. NCBI lineage: Eukaryota > Viridiplantae > Streptophyta > Magnoliopsida > Brassicales > Brassicaceae > Thlaspi > Thlaspi arvense. The sequence goes on from CAJVSB020000090.1 coordinate 72,918, forward strand.
TATTACAATATGTGTGTGTGCACGTGCACGTGAACATGCACGTATGCTATTATATAATCAGTAAATTAGGTGATTAGTTCTTTTGTATATAGAAAATATTTTTTTCTTTTTTTTTTAAGACAAAAAATGGGAAAGTTAGCAAGATATCTCATAATTCCACCACAAACGATTAGGCAATAACCCACCTTCCAGCCTTCACCCTCCTACACATACATCCAATTATTCTACATTAATTCTTAGTGTATTTGCATTCTAACAAATTCTAAGAACCACCATTAGATGTGAGGAGGTGAAGACTAAATCCAGGTTTGAGGTGGTGAACCAGCCTTTAACCATTAAACCATCTTTGTGAGTAAATGTTTGATATATTAATTTTACAAAAATGTGTAAAACGGAGAGCAGATGATACCACTCCTCTTTTGTTTCTTAAATTATTGTCTTTGTCCCCCTATCACGTGCAATGCCAGGACAAAGTTTTAGGACCACAGTTTGACGGGGTAGAGACTTACAAGAAGTAGAATTAAGTGTTACGCTTTTACTATTGATTTGTTTCTCTGAAATATTATTGGAGTGCTAAGAATCAGGTAAGGAATCAAGTTCTCAATATTATCTGCATCACTCGTTAAGAACATTTGCCGTCCATCTTCTTTTCTTTTTACTCTTCCTTTTTTCTCTCTCTTGGTGCACACTTAGATGCCATACAGATTAGAGCGGCCTTGTAATTTTTTGACTTTGAATTGTACAGCTTGCTCATGGTGCGCAAATCTGATCGCAATCACCATTTTAGAATAACAGTAAACGAAAAAAAATAGATTATAAAATTGATACTTTTGTAAAAGGTTAAGCATATAGACAGTTTCATAAAGCTATTCAAAATTTTCTTTCTTAAGTCTTAAGCTTTGTTAGGTATGATGGATCGTAAAGAAAATAAGAAGTACAATTTAAAAAAAAAAAAGAAAGAAAGAAGGAAGGAAAGAAACAGAGAAATGGAGGGATTATCATTCACTTTCTTTTTACATTTAAAGGAAAATAAGGAATAATTCTCCTTTCTTTAGTTCTATTGAAAAAAAAAAAAGGAAATATATGATCAATAATTTTGTTGATGGTATAAGTAGTGGCCAAGCAAATCCATCTAGATAAAACAATCTAAGATCAACCAAAATAATTATAAAAAAAAAAACTGAATTAAAATTGATCAATAAAAATACAAGAATATTTATATAATTAATTTCAGAAAACTCTATTTAATCCCTGACAAGAACCCAATGACCTTTAGAATTTAGATATCGTAAGTCTTTATACTCACTCAATTAAATTTTATCGATTCTCTTTTCAAGTATGGTTGAAATGGACTTTCTTGAGATAATTATTGAAATTTGAATTTGTATTTTAAATAAATCTAAATTTAATCTAAAAAAAATAAAATGAAATTTTTAATAAAATCTAAAATTTTCAAAAAAAAATTCTATTAAATCAATATGTGTAAATAAATATCAAATTACTTAACACGCTTTATTTAATAATTAATTTATATAAAGAACTTGCCCAATGGATAAAGTGAAAAAGTAAAATTTGATAAGAAAAAGTTATCTTTCTTTCCTTCCTAATTCACTACCAAAAGGGCAGATGAAAAGAAGTAAAGTCTACAAAAACCAAAAACAAAAAAAAATTATCTTCCTAAATCTCTTTATTTTTACTATAAAATTGAATACGAATAAGGAATATAGCTGATTCTTAACCCTTTTCACTCCATTTGTAGACACTAGACAAAGCGATAAATATGGACCAAACCACTCGCAATTAAATACCGAACCAAACTCCCCTTTCCCTCCACCTGTCCCAATGGATTCCCTCTCACAGAAAATTCTCCTGTCCTCCCTCCCTCCCTCCCTCTCTCTGGGCTCAATTTGGGAGAAAGCATTGGCCGTGGTTATTATAATCCGTATATTTAATATTAAAAATTGATTCAATATTAAAAATTGATTCAGTCATTCAATAACACTAATATTTATTAAATTAATTTTAGATAATATTAATACTAATTTAATTAATATTATAATTTTTAACCTCATTAATCAAAAACTAATATCTAATAAATTATCAAAGTATAAACAGTGCATGTTACATGTTACATCTAAATACTTTTCACAGTAATTATGATCATCAAAAGCATACTTTAAAATGTAAAAACGTGTATTTTTTATATTTACTCATATCAAATATTTTTGAATACACATAAAGTTTTTTTAAATAAAATTTGTGAAAACTCACTTTAAAATGATAAAAATTATAAAATCGTGCTTTTATTAACAACTTTTACTCTTTTGATCTAAAATTTATAATTTATCATTTTACTAAACTGTTTTTATCCAATGAACTATTTTAATCTCTCTTACTCTCTTTTGTGCAAGTGGCTTGATTCTTTTAAATTCCTATTATTTTTTTATTAATATTGACCCATGTCAATTTTATATTTGAATCTTTATAATCTAACTATTATTTATTATTTTATATATTATATTATTTTATATGTATTAAGGAAACTTTTCATTTTATATTTACTTTTGATAAGCTTGAATGCATCCTAGGTAAACACGGCCACTTCCCCCACTTGTTCCCTCTCACAGGTGACTCTCCTGTCACCTTTCCCTCTCTAAAAATCAGGATACCTTCACACCACCCAAAGCAAACGCAGCTCCTGTCGCCCCTTTTTCCCTCTCACAAGAACTCTCCTGTCCTCGCCCCCCCCCCCCCCCCTCTCGCTCTCTCTCCCCCTTCTCCATTGATCACGTAATACTTAAGATCTAGATAGGACGACCACCTATTTAAATTTCAAGAAGAACGTTGTCTGTCTCTTGCACTTCAGCCATGGTTTCTCTTCCCCAGGTCTTCGCCATTCTCATTGTTCTGATTTTGCTCATTGGAGAAGGAAGGCTGCTAGGCATGTTCGCTTCAGCCGAAGGGGACCGCATGCATCACCATCTCCAAACGTTCCAACCTTCAATCCAGCCCCACCTGGCTCAAGGCCATGATCGATCGATATTAGAGTGCTGTAATACAAGAATGATAAGAGACTTCTATAGAAAAGCTATTTATAGATATTCTGAGAATGCAGAATGTTTCAGTGCAATTATCAATCTGATAAATACTTTGAAATATATGAAATAGGTGCATGCATGTGTCTCTATCTATATAGCAGAAAAATCAATGAAATCAGATATGAAATCTTTTCTGAAGAGCTCTCTTCCTCTACGTTTCTGATATTCCAACATTCAACAGAGGCCTGAGAATTTTACCACTTCTTTTTCCTTAGAAAATTCCATGGTTCGTGATGGATCTGTTATAATTATTTCTTTCAAGTTCTATTTCCAGTTATTTTTCCTATTTAAGTTTTGGGTGAAATTAAGTTTCGATGCGAGTGTTTCTTGTAGTCTTGGTTTGGGACTTGGCCTTATATGTTTTTAGGTGCTCTATTTCGGCCACCAAAGTTTCCATGGCACTTAAAATTAAGATTATCAGAAGTGATTTTTTACTCAATGGTGCTTGGACTCGGTAAAAGTAAAAACATAAAGCGAAAATTTTATTTAATGTGCATAATACAAACATATATTATAGAATATATACATAATTGATATAACATATATAATTCAAATTAAAATAACTAAATCATAAATATTCAAATATAAAATTAATATGAATATAGTACTAATAAAAAATAGTAGAGAATTAAATTAAACAAGCAAATCACTTATGCAAAATAGAAATTAAAATAATTTATTAGATGAAACTAGTTACTAAAATGGTAATTTATGAACTTAGAATTAAAAGTATAAAAGTAACTATATAAATGTGATTTTATAACTTTCACTACTCTAAAACAAATTTTTACAAGATTTTACTTAAAAAAATTTTAGATGCAATCGAATATATTTTAATTTTTATATTCTAAATTTCTATTATTTACCACAACAATAAATACAACTTGCCCCATGCACATCCTATTGCAATACCTACTTCCAAGCCAGTTGCACGTTTTCTACTGTTTTGTCACACAAGCAAAATTGCACTTGTATCCCAATAATTAACTGTTTTGCAAATTCCATAATATAGATAAAAAGTGTTGATTTTTTAAAATAAATTACTTGAATTGGAGGAACAAGCCATAAAATGATGATAAATGAAAAAATAAATACTTGTAATTTTAAAATTAGAAAGAATTTAAAAACGGGAGGCCAACAGTATGTGCCATAAGTGGTTTTATGACTTTGCAATTTGTGACCTTGTTTTAGAGCTGCACAATGTGAAGAAAAAAAAAAGTGGACTAACCTAGACAACAGAGAAGTAAATTATTAAAATAGAGGTCTCGATTTCTAAATTTATTTACAGGGACATATGGAAGAAATTATTAAGACAACTTTGCCAGTCAAACCAATAATCAATTTACCAAAGCATTTTAATTCCTAAAAATGTTTCATTGACATAATGTAAAGGAAATCAAATTTTAAAACAGAGCTGATTTTGGACACGTGCAAAATTCAACCCATCTTCAGGTTGGGCTTGGGTCGGTCTAGCTTCTTTGGGGGAACCATGCTATAAGTCCCTCATGGACCAACAATCGGCCATAAGCTTAACGCTTATCAGATATCATGGCCATTGGGCTAGCAATTCAGTTGTTCCTGAGAGTTGAATATCTAACAACAATGAGCCCAAGTAATGAAATATATATTCTTCTGCACACATTCATGATAACTACGGGCATGTTTGGGTGTTACTATTTTCAACAAAAAAAAAATGTGTTAAAAAATAATAATAATAAAAAAAGTGTTGAAATTATATAATTTAGAAATATTAATAATTTTACTGAAATATAGTAGAAAATTATCTACTATAAAATAAATTTTTTTGGGTTGTAGATACAATTCTAAAGTTATTAAAATAAAAAATATAATTTATTAATAATTTTTAATATTTATACCTTTATAAAAGTTATTAAAAAATTTTAATATCTATTTTTTAACATTCTCCTTTTTAATATAACTTTGCTTATTCTTAAATTCTAATTTAATTTTAATAACTATGCAATAATAAAAAATTAGGAGTATATTTAGAGTTTTTGTGTCCTTAATTGGTAAAGGGCAAAACTGAAATTCAATTAAAATATTATAGGTATAAAATTCCTCTTTTTCTTTTTTTTACTTCTAATTTTTTTTTATTCGTGCTCTATAACTCAAAAATTAACTCTTTGAAATCTCTCATCAATATTATTGTTGATTTGGATAATACTTTTGTTGATTTGAATAGGTGTAAAATAATATTACAATAAAAATATTATAATATATTTATCTAACAAAAATTTTAATTATTTACAATTATATTATTAGTTATAAAAAATAAGTGTTTAGATCCCTTTACTTTTTATTATTTTTAAACTAATTCTTAAAGAAAAATAGCACGAGAAGTAACAAAATCAATAGTAAAATTGTTAAAAAATTATTAAAATAAAAAAAATGAAAAATAATTCACGCAAATAGGCACTATATAACAGTGCACAAAGATCCTTTTCACTTTTATTTTATTTTTAATTGCAACAGAGGAAGGGGATGCTACTGCTGAAACCCTCTAAATTAAGAGTTTCATTCATGAGTTAAAAAACAAAGACCGTTTAAAATCTAATAAAATTAAATTCATACAAGTTTATGGCAACCATTTTGATACAAATTTTCCCATATATATAAAAAAATATAATATGCATTTAATTTAACACTTAAGTATAGGAACTTTTGAGATTCATACATTTATACGTACATGAAGGTTTCAACTCCTGTACTGTATGTTATTTGCAAAAACTTATCTTAGACTTTAAATTTCCTCAATCGCACCCCTTGGATTATAGGCACGCCATTCCGTGTAACTGTCAAATCCCTTACCAATCATTCGGACATTTGGTACATGCGGATTCATTTATATACACTCTCATCCCACCAAATATAATAATGAGAATAATTTATATACTATAATTCCACTTTTTATTTTGTATTAAACTTAAATATTTAACATTCTTAATTTTTACCTTCTCAATTATAAATCTACAACTAGAGAGGGTAAGGGTCCACAATAAGGAAGAATATGTGGTATTTGGCGGCCAGGTGGACTGAGAGGGACATTTGGCTAATTTTAAGAATGTATATAGGATGTGATTGCAAAAATTAAAAGTTCAAAGGTGTGTTTGGTAACAGCCTATGCTACATGAATGTGTGTTTGTTTCTTTTCTGACTTTTACCATATATGTGCAGAACCATGACATGATTTGAAATCATGGTTCATCCTCGCCCATTGTACAAGAAAAGTATTTATTTTATGTGACTTTTCTTACAATTTTTCATCAAAAATCTAAAGAAATACATTTTTTGATGAATTTTTGAAATTTAAAAAATATTTAGGTAATCAACTTGTGGATAAATTGTTTCTAGGAATTTTTCATATCTGCAGGAAATCTCCTGCGAACAAATTCTGCAAGTAATGAAAAAAATACATATGAAATTTTTTCAAAGCAATGGCAAAATAAAGGAATTTTCCTGCAAATTTATTTATGGTAAAAATTGTAAGAATGTTTTCTATAGAATTTTTTTCAAGCAAAATTGGTAGGTATATTTTGATTAAAATCCACAGGAAACAACTGGAAGGAAAATTCGCAAGAGACTTCCGCAAGAAAATTTGCATGAAATGATTTGCAGAAAAATTCCCAAAAAATATTCAAAGATAAATATGTAAGAAAATCCTTCAGAAAAGCTTGTATGAAAATCCATGAGAAATTATTAGCAGGAAAATCCTTAAGAAAATTTGGAAGGAAAATCCGTAAGAACTATTTTACAAAAAAAAAAAAAAAAATCCAGTAAAAGTTCAAAAGAAAATCCGCACAAAATGATTTGAAAAAAAATTCCTACAATGAAGAAAAATCCGCAAGAAATATTTTAACAAAAAAAAAATTCCTAGAGAAAGTCCTAAAGAAAATTGGCAATAGATATTTTTGCAAAAAAATCCACAAAAATATTTGCAAGAAAATCCACAAAAACCTATATTTGTAAAAAATTCCACAAGTAATTTTCACATAAAAATCTTTAAAATATTATCCATGGAAAATTTTGCGAGAAAGTATTTTAACACCCTTTATTATTGATGGATTCTACCACATTCTGCAAAAATATTATCACAAAATTTTTTACCTACAATCACGAATTACACATTTATGCTATTAAATTATTCTAGAAATGACTTTTAAATTTATAACAATATAAAAAATATCTTTCAACAGCCAAGGAAAATCAGAAATTAAATATAAAAATATTGTCACATACATCGAACTAGTTAAAAGTTCATAATGTAAGTAATTAATAATAATTCACAAGTAAAAATGACATAAAATTCCTAAACAAAGGCTAGCAATCAATTACCTAATCGTCAGTCACATCATCAATAGAATCATTATCATCTGATTGAGAAAAAAGTCATGCACGAGAGGATCCTGCTTAAAATCCTAGATCTTGCATTAAATATGCTAATTTTTTATTTGTCTCAACTAGACTCATCTGCTAATCTTATTGTGATTCTGACTTTCCCTTTTTTCGATTGCTCTCTTTGTAGCGAAGCATTCAATGTATGAACTTGAGTTTTTATCTCCGCATAAACATTGAGTAGAATGTATTATGCTGACGATTGCATAAAAGACATTTGTTTTAAACTCCTACCAATAGAACTAAGTCTAAATACTCTACCTTTATTATTTTTTCTATTTACATCAAACCATATGTCCAAATCACAAGGAATAAGCTTTGTTTGGTCACTTTCATCGTCAATCCCCCACCCTCAGTAGATGTATGTTGAGTAGCCAACTCATTCTTCTTCTTTTCAAAAGTTTCCTACAAAACAATTATATAAATTAGCATTACTTAAAGGAAAAAAAATAAGAAAAAAAACAAGAAATGTAAATTGCATAAAAATACACCCACACATAAATCAAAACAATTAAAAATAATCAGCCAGTTATTGGAAGTTAAGAAAATTGTGTCCAAGAGCAGGAATTCATCTATAAAAGTTTTGACAGTTCACAACCCAAAACTTTTACTTTTGCTTATCTAGTTCTAATACGACTTAAAAACAACTTGAGTACCACAGGCTTGAGGGAACACAATCACTATCTTATTTATGAGTAGGCACTATCCAGATATGATTAGACATAAAATGGAATTGAGCTAGGGTGCATTGAGCACAATCAAATCAAGAAGTATAGCCATCAATTCAGTAAAATAAGTAAATAGTGAACACACTCCTCATACCACTTCCACTACTTTAGTTTTAACAAGTAAATTTAATGAATGCAAATTCAAGAGAGCAGCACAAAAGGGACTTCTTACATCTGCCAGTAAATCCACCAAGAAAGTACACAAACTGGGAAAGTTTCAAAGTTATGAGAATTATCAACTATCATAAATTCTTTCAGATAAAGGCCATCTCAACAGGGCCAACCCCAAGATTTACATATAAATTACGCGTTTATTTGAGTTTATGGAAGAGAGGAACTATTGGTGTGCTCGATTTACCAGATAGAGCTATAGAGATTCAAGTCTTACTCTAACTCTCTATATCATTAGATCAACAATGAGTGCTCAATACAGATATTTCATATATTTATGAAAGAACATAGATACACAGCATTCAATAAGTTACAATCAATATTTTTATGAGCTTTAGCTAGTAAATAAAAATTACTCCAATACTGTCTAGAAATATTATTTAATATTATTTAAATAAATATAAATAATATTAAATGATATTAAATAATATTAAATCAAGTCAATATTGTCTCGAAAGGCTGGAATGAAGGTTATGCATCATAAAGAATTCAAGAAAATCTTAATAAGAGAGAAATGAGTTGCTTACAGCTGCAACCCATGAAAGAAGACAAAAAGGTTGCATATATTATTAAGTTAGAAAAGAGAGATCTACAATTATAAAATCTAGATCAGTTGTGCTCCACTTTAATTTTAATATCCCAACCTTGCTCAAACCCCACAAGCAATTCCAAGAATTTAAAAGAACATAAAAGAAAATATTCGGGTTACAGTCATCAAACAAAATTATATTGATCAAGAAAAGGTTATAGAATTTGAGGAAAATGGAATATGAAATAGCAAGATTCTATATTTTAAAACTATTGTATTTACAAAAACTGTCACATTAAAATCGATTAGTTCCAACCCTTTGAACAGTTGATAACTAGTAGCATTAGAAAACCAATCATCCCTAGGATTTTAATGCTCAGAATGGTAGCCTAATCAACACCCAAAATTCTGTTCCCAGCTAACTCATAAGAGGGAGCAACAACAACCCTTTTCAGATCAAGAACTCTATCATTTTGTCTTCAAATCATGAAATTTAGTTTTCAGCATGATGTTCTTTTACTTTTGAGTATCAACTGTTCTTCATACTTTGTTATAGGGTTTTTGATGATGAAAATCTAGTTAGAAGAACGGATTGCAGCTCCTATGTTTGCTATGGCTATTGAACATTAGTACTTTATCTAAGAGAGGTGACTTGGAGCTGTACTTAAGATTGAAGGCACACTCCTTCAATCTTAGTGTGACCACAATATCTAATAGGTGATGGATGTAGATAAGTTGTACCAAATAGAGTTTTTTGTCCCTCCTAGCTTATATGGGATAAGAGAATTTGTCCCTTGACCTTGACATGAAATCGATGTATATGTGAGAGATAAGTAACCTTAGCCTTCACCTATTCCTTTCTAGTTTTAATCGTACATGGTATTGTATTTTTGGTATTTTGTGGTAAAGGTAGTTCTAAAAGATAGTTGTAAGAATTGGCATTTACCTTATGGTACATAAGTTTGTTCTCAAAGTCTTTGAGTTTTGCTGGTTGATTCCATCCAAAAACATTTAGATATAATTAACGAGAATATTGAAAATTAGGCTCTGTTTACATACTTGATCTTGATGTGCAGTTACCTATGAATCCCATTCTTATTAGTCAACAAGAAGCCTCCATCATTTAATGTAGAACTTTATATTTTTATGCTAACCGTTGGACATTCCTGATACATCGATTCTTAGGGATACTGGCAATTAGTATTGAAGGTCATTGGTTATGTTATCTGGGCTTGAATTTAGTCATGATGAATGAAATTCATTATGTAGTAGAGAATAACAACAGTAAGGTCTACCAATCGCTATGAAATTGTTGAGGGTTGTACCAAAAAGCTGTGTTTGTGATTTCTGTCAAAATTGAACTGATTTTGTTTAAGGGTGAAGTGAAAAGAAAATATTTATAAATTCTTCTGATTCTATAACTAAAACAATTATTTTTATAAAACTTTGTGTCCTCTCAGTGATTTTGTAATAACAATTTGTAAAAAATTTGTGTGCTCTCTTTTTGCTCAGCTAATTTTCTTTCGTTCCTATTTTGGCTAAACCTATGGAATGACTTTTTTGATAGCTGAGGTTCATGTCTTATTTCCTTCTATTTAGGTTTATTTGCTCAATCCAAAGCAGGACCAGCATGGTTTAGGATATGATCCTTTGAAGCATGCTCCTAGATTTAGAGGTACGTGGTTTCTTTAAATAAATCAACTACTTAATAATTTGATAGCTAGCAACTCTGATAGAGATTTTTCTTTACTTGTAGAGAAGAAAAGATCACTTTTGCAGGCGAATAAGGATTCAAGCCATAGGAAACATTTCTCAATTAAAGATAGTATTTTGCTTTGAGAAGTAAGATTGGTGATCTCAAGTAATTTAGTGTACACTCAATTTTTCATTTTTTAACTTGTTGTGCCTTCTCTCTGTTGCATTTTGTTCTTCCATGACCTATCCATCTTGAAATTGAGTTTATCTGAAACCATTTGCTTCGAATGTAACAGAAGGAAGAGTTGCTCCTAGTTTTGGCATTGAGGCACTTGAAGAACTTGATGTAACAGAAGGAAGAGTTGCTCCTGTCCTATTAAGGGATGCAGACTAGTTGGAGGAAATGATGGCTAGAGATTTGGTTCAATTTACTAATTTACTGTCTTTGGTTGCTAATGGGAAAACATGGACAATGCAAGGGATTTGGGAAAACTAAAAGAATAGTGACTATGATGTATAATTTACAATTTTGTTGATATAGAGCAGATTTTGTTGAGACTTATAGGTGAAGGAACTGGAATTGCTGCTAAGGTTCTAAAATCTATGGGAATCAATTTGAAAGATGCCCATGTATAAAACTTTAATATAATCTCAAATACCAAAGATAAATCCTAAAATATTAAAAGATAATTCTTAACATAATCATATTCTAAATATAATATTATATAAATCTATAATATAAAATATTAAAATAGAATTTCAAATAAAATAAAGCTCTAAAGATAATGACTTCTAAAAACCCCAGCTCTTGAATTTTTTACTCATCACAATCTGCATCACTATTCAAAAAAAATACCAATTTTAATCTATAACCCAATAGATTGGAGTAACACGTGGAGTACTAATTTTCATACTAATTTAGAATTTTAAATCTATCTTATCAAACAACCCCATCAAGCTCCAAATCCAATATTTGCTCTCCTTATTGGCTTGCTACTTATTTAAAGTATTATACAAGCTTTTTCATTTTTTTCTATTAGTTTTTTACTGGTTAGGCCTTTATTGACAGCATGGTCATATGGAAACCTCATCACTTATGAGCAGATTTTTTTAATGAAATCAATGTACAAACACATGGGGACATCACGTGATGAGCAGATTTTTGTAAAGTAGCTATTGAACAAACACATGGGGTCCTCTATCATGTGAAGAGCAGATTCTTTCGATGAAGTCAATGAACAATAAATACAAAGTAATTTGCATCAAAAAACACAAAGGATCTTGCAACTAACAAAACATAGCATCTCGCAACATCGCATCTCGCAATTAAACAAAATGAGCATCCTGTGCAACAAATGACTTCGATGACCCAAATCAATTCTCAAAAACACATACCAAACAATAGAAATTGCAAAGCAGTAGAGGGAGGAAGGGAAAGGGCATACCAGTGCGGGTGGCTACCAACCAATGGAGATTGTGAGTGGAGGATAGCTGTAGAAGAAGAATTGCAGAAGTATGGTATCTATCATACAGAAAACTTTTAAGGCTCAGATAGAAAGGCAAGGGCTCAAATTGAAAGAATGGTGAGGGAGTAGGCAGTAATACTAAAATCACAGAACATTATAGCTAGCTGCAATGGGAGAAGATATGAGGAATTCCAAGGCTCAAATGAAGGGCAAAGGCTCAAAATGAAAGTGACAGAAAAACCCACGCTCCGGTAAGGTTGTATGCTTGGCAATCATATATTTAATTTTCATTTTGTCCCGCTATTTAGGAATTTATTCCTTCTTTTAAAAGTTTTTTTTTTCTTTGGACTTTGAATGTTTAGCTGAAAATTTGAAAATTTCACGGCGTTGTGGGCATGGGCTTTTACCTCCTAGTCAAAAGAGAGAATTCAATTTTTTTTATTTGAAAGTAAATTAAATCAGTCGGTCTTAATTAATCTTAAATTCACAATACCCAATTTTATATTAATTGTATGTATAAAAAATTGATGAAAATATGGATACAGTTTTTGTACCTACAAAAATAAAACAATTGTTTTTTGGGGTTAAATATTTATATGGATTTAACGTGCAACAACTAAATAATTTTTTTTTGAAACCATTAAGTAAACTTTTTCAGATGAGTTAAAAGAGATTAATTTTTACTTCAAAAAAATTTAGAAAGGAGATAGAATTTAGACAAGAATGGAATGGAATAGGGTCTCTCTATTTTAATTTTTCCATTTTAAAACATAGCTCATCCTTATTTGTATTAACAAATTGATTTTTCTTCACTTATCAAATTAATTTTTCTAAAATGGTATAAATATTTACAATTTTAAAATATGAACATTCTTCCAATTTTAAAATGTAAAGCGGGTCGAGTTGACTTAGTATTATTGGACATAGATTTTGGTTTGTGAAGTTGTGTAAAAGTTGTCAGGAATTTGGCTGTAATTGATTGGTTTTATTTGACAGCATGAGTCCATGGTTTCGATTATAGACTTGTCATTTTATGTTGCAATATCATCATAAAAATTTAGTAATTTATTATTATTTTTTAAGAATTTATTTTTATTTCTACTTCAATTTAATTACGAGCGACACAAGTAATTCATTCAATTAAATTGTCACGACCCGGGCGTCGAATCCGTGACCGGCGCTAAGGTTAGAACGAATTCCAACCTAGCAAGCCTATCAAACACGAAACTAAAAATTTCATAAATAATCATAATTTTAAACCAAAATCTGAATACGAAACAATCATCAAAACATGTCTCTACACTAAGAACCTGTCTGTGATCTCAGAGCTAACTAAAAGAAACGAAACAATACATCAGAATGAAATAGAAACTAATACTATCTCGAGAACTGAATCAGATAGTCAAGATCGATCGACTCCTATCACGCAGCAGGATCCTCGGTAGGGTCGAACCTGAGTCTGAAAAATAAAAGAATGAGTCTATTGACTTAGTAAATAATAATACATATTTACATGCGAGAGACGTATATCAAAACATTTATTGTCTTAAAGCATAATTTCAATTCATACAAGTTAGGGAGTTCGACACTAAGAACTAAATAGAAACAGGACGGCAACTTATCGTATGCCGATATACAGATATCAAGACAGCGACTCAAAGTCTGCCGTAAATCAATAAACAAGCCTTACACGTCAGCCACACGTGATAGTCTAGCACCACCCCTGCTAGCTGGGGATACAAGCCAAGGTGCACCCAGTCTAACGCCTACTGCCGTTAGTTACAGTGTTCTAACAGTTCGATACTCCCTTAAAATCAATTATCAGAGTTTAACAGAATGAGTTATCAGTTTTCAAGTTTTCTAAAGTATGTAAGTGTTCAAAATCAAGAGTTTCATAAGTTTTTCAACAAATCAAATAATGACATATACGTCCCTCGTAATTTTTCTAACAATTTGATTCAAACTGAAAAATAACTAAAATAATTTTCATTTATGTAAAAACAAGAATTTATGTAAAACAGGAATTTAAACAAGTATAACAGCAATTTAAACATATAAATATCTATTATTACTCACAGAAACCAAGAACCACGAAAATCGAGCTTCGGCAATTCAACTCCCCGAAAGTTACCAATTAATCTAAAGATAATCAAAATATTCATTTTAGAACGTAGTATTTCTCAAAATTAATTAAAAAGTAATTATTCTCAAAAACCCAACCCTATTCTTGATTTTTCATGTTTTAAGCCATTTAGGGAATCTTAAAGTCTCGAATCGATCGATATAATACTGACCTGACCTTTTACATATTGAACCGAACTTGAAACTTATTGAACTAGTGAGGAAAACCACTGAACGGAGACAAAAACCCATTAATTCAACCTCAAAACCATTAAACCGGATTAAACCCCTTAAACCGCCCATAAAACCATTAAACCAGCTTAAACCTACTGAACTGGCCTCGAAATACGTAAAACCAGTCATGAAAATCATAGAACCAGATTTAGATTTACTGAACCAGTGACTAAGGGCCTGAACCGGCTACAAATATGATGAACCGGTGGTATTTTCAAATTTTTCATTAATTTCTTAAGCATTGGACCGGCCGGTGCACTATTTAAACTGGCCGGTTTTCACTTGAACCGGCCTGTTACTATGTGGATTATTTAATTAGCTTCTTAACAGTAGCTTGAACCGGCTGAGAACCGGTCCAGAAAGCCTTGAACCGGGCCTTAATAATCATAAACCGGTGGTTTTCTTAATTTATTTATATTTTCCTTTAACATTGGACGGCCGGTTCACCATTGAACCGGCCAGTTTTCACTTTAAACTAGCCTAGAATCAGGTAAACAGTTAAATTACCTTCACATCGGTGCTTTGAACCGGCCAAGAACCAGACCGGAAGCCACTGAACCGGCCGATTTTCTTATTTCTATCTTATTTAAATAATTTCTGATATTATTTTATTTTCAATTAATTCCCTGGGCCAGATCCAGAATCTCAGATCCGGTCCAAAAACCCGTTTGGCTAACTAGGTTGGGCTTGTTTCCTGGCCCAGTCCACAAATTTTCATCCGGCCCAAAAAACCATTCTGGGCCCGGCCCAAGTAATTGATTTAATTAAAAACAAAACAGCCCAGCGCCGAAACCCATTTGATCGGGTCAACCCGTACTATTCGGGTTGTTCCTTCTCAACCCGCTTTCTGTAAAATCGTATGAACAGCTTAATACATTACCTGGAATCTAGCCAACTTCTGAGAAAATTTGTTTGGACGCTGCTCGTATTGGGCGATCGACAGAACCTGTTTCAATCTATTTCCTTCGGTTTGCTTCAATCTGCCTGTGTTGGACCAGAATTCGTTGGACTTTTGACAGACTGCAGCCGGACTTCTTCCTTCGAAATCCCCAAAAATCTGAGACTTGGTTTTCGAAATTGAATTGGGACATTGTTAATTAATCTTAGTCGAACGGGTTTATAAAGATTAATTTGATTAGAGATCATGGCGTGAATCCCGGATTTCCAGTTTCCCATTTGCAGGTTTGTGGATCCGAACGTTCTCGGACGTTCGAATCACATTACTTGATTTTTTTTTTAAATGTTGGATTTTACATAAATTCTCATAATTAAATTGAGGCATTACACCAAAATTTATCTTTTAGACTTTTTTTTAAATTTATATTTATTTTATTGTATTTAAAATTACATAACAGGGTATAGTAATTAAAGACAAGTTTGGGGCATTTACTTTGAAATTTATATATTTGCCTTTAGTTTGAATTTAGAAAGTTTACAATCAAAATATTACAATTTTATAAGTTAAAAATTTATAAAATAATATTTTAAATTATGATATTTTTAATTTATATAAATTTAACTAAAAGAACTAGGCCATGAATTTCCTAATG
>CAJVSB020000091.1:0-88792 GCA_911865555.2 Thlaspi arvense
AAAATATATAACATAATTTTAGTTAAGAAAATCCATGCTGGCTTTCTCATTGAAAACTAGACACAGAAGATGAGGATTGATACTTAATGGATTAAAGTGCCACATATGATGACCAAATAATAACATCAGACAACTTTTGCAATCAAGGACCAGTAAAGCGCGAATGGATGAATGCATGCAGGATCAACACACAGAAAAGCTACGACTTATTTGGGTTGAAGTAGCATTTTCTTCCACAAGAACATGGCAAGCAATCATTTGAACACACAACTGTCATCCCCAAAAGTCAGGGTAAGAAGGGTTTAGAACAGTCTAACTTCTTGCAAAAGAAATCTAGATAAATAAATGCAGACTGAATGCTTTACTTCTTTGAAGAAATAGTTTTTAAGGCACCATCACCATGCTCGACGAATATCCAGTTAGCTGACAATGAAACAAAACCTCATTACCAGTGAATCCGTACAATGATATAACACGTGCAAATCAAACAATATGGAAGAGTTAAAGGAAGGAATTACCCTTATACAAGCTTTTCACTCACTCAGTGATACTCCAATCTCCATACCTCATGCATCAGTTGTTTCATTCGTTGATATGTTCTCAGAAGTATCCATGCAGGGACTGCTTTTAGATTGATCTCCTTCAGCATATAAGCGGGGATTCTTTGATTCATGGAAAGATAGATTTTGTTTACTTTTTGTAGTTATCAGGGAAGACTCCTCTTGGTGAGCTCAGCAAACCTGGAGTGTTTTCCTTCTTGTAAGAGCCTAGTTGATGATGGTGATTCTGGTGCCTCAGAATGTATCCCTGGTGATTCCATTGGTCTATGAAACAGCAAATGTGCTACAGTTCGGTCTATGGGATTGGTCTCTGTCTCCATGTTAGGCATTTGAGTAAACCTGCATTATGATAGCATCAAAGGCAGGTAGAGATATAAAGAAAGTTGATGAGAAGGTTATTGAACTTTCATCTCATATAAGATGAAATATTCATATAATTGCCCTGTAATTTGTAATCATCTCAATGATGGGAGTTGAGGACAGGGAGGGAGGGAGGCAGGGAGGGGAGATGCAGGGGCCATGGCCATGGCCCCTGACCTCACAAATTTTCCTACTTGTGTATACATATTCAAGACTTCAAGTCTTGCATTTTAAAGGTCACACACTTTTTGTAAGTTGTAGACCCCTATAAGGAGGCATTAGGGTGGTGGAGTGTAACAGATTGACAAAAGATCAAAATAAATCATCACTGCCAGGAGTGCCGTGAGAGAGATGCAGTATTGAAACACCAGCCCTTAGAAGGCAGGGTTTGCCATTCGGTTTACAGGATCATTGCCTACCTTTGGGAGAGATCATTAGCAGATAGGTATTACACTGTCAATGTTTGAATGTAATTACTTAGTGAAATAAGAAGCAAACATTGATAGCTAGATTAAGTGCTAAAGTAAAATGCAAGTGATGGCTCAAGAGATTTATGAATTGTTATGCTAAAGAGTATTATAGCATATGCTCTAGTAATGCCAGTGACAATCTGCTTCATTTGTGTAGTGACAATAAAGCCAATATTAATTTTGGTTAACCCAGACCAGCATGACAGGACAAAAACACCTAGATAGATGGACATTTGATCAAGGAAAAGTTGATGAAGGCTTTCTCTGTATTCGTCTTGTTAGGTCACAAGATCAATAGTTAATGAATTTATAAGGGATTTTTTATAGCAATTTATATCACCATATTGTATACAGCATGGACATGTAAGACACATACGCCCCCAACTTGAGAGGCAGTTTTTATGGAGAGGAGATTATGCTAGTAATGGCATTTTTATACTCAGTACCCAATAAATATACTGCCTTATGTTGTTAGTTAATGCAAACCTTTAGAATCCATTGTATTTCTCTCTTCTCTTCTATCCTAGTTCTCTCACCTCCGTCATCTCCATCTTCAACCATATTCAACTCATGCTACAGCCAGGAAGGGGATACAAAAAGAAAATGTAGCCACCTTTGTATGGAAGTACAGTTGTTGTCTGCTACAATAATACAAAAAACTATCTCCAAGTCACATGGAGCAAACTCTCTCAGTACTCAATATAATCATAATGCTGCCTGATACTATTCAGGAACATAAACAACATAAACATAGACCAGAGGACAGATATAGGAGAGAAACAAAAGCAACATATTATATGCATTAAAAATCACGTTATCTGCCATATTATCCACTCTCAAGGCAATAGAATGATTGGGTTATATTCACGAGAATAGCAGGATGAATGAAATCAGTTGTATCAAGAAGTCAATTTTAATAAACATAAGCGAAGAGACAGAGTCTTATGTTTAAGCAACGTTGTAATCTTGACAAGATGGCTAATGGAATAGAGCATATTCACATAGTAAAATGAACTTCCTCTCAAAAAACTTCTTCCTGACAAAAAAATCCAAAAATAAAAACAGAAATCCGGATTGCTAGACAAGAATCAGAAGAAAGAATGTTCTCTCGGAGTTTCCACAAGATGAAGCAACAAAAAAGAAAAAAAAAAATTTATAGGGTGAGCATGGATAAGGCGGGTAGGTTCTGGTGGTGGAACCTGGAACCTACTTTATGAGATCAATTCCAATATTTTTGGAACTGAAACCTACCATGTTGGGTCTTGGAACCACCGTAGAACCTAGAGTGCTGGCTTTATGCGAGTTCCAAGGGTATGGACTACCCTGGAACTTGTAATTGTTCACGTTATTTTTTTTTTCCTTACAAATACAAATTTATAATTTAAAAAAAGCTAAAATATGTAATATAAATTTTTTTTTTATAAATTATATTTAGTTTTCACTTCAACACAAAACTATTAAACATGCTTCACTATCATTATTTATATCTTGGAAAGTATACTGTGGGTTGATATTTTAGGAGTTTACAAAAATGGAACTTAGTTTTTGGTAGTTCTTCAAATGAAGATTATTAATAAATGACATGATTTAATATTTGTTGAATGCACGTGTATTTAATTTGTTAAACAAAGGTATTAAAATAAATAACAATAAATAGAAGTCAAAATTAATTTAAATTACTAAGGTAAAAGTTCCAAAACTGTTCTACCCAAGGCTAGTTCATCGGGTAGGGCAGGGTGGGAAAAGGATACATAAGCAGCTAAAACCTACTCATGAAGAACTAGTTCCAAGTTTTTGGAACTAGAACCTTCCCCACTTATCACCGGAACCATTAGAGAACCTACCTCTACTTATCTGAAAATTTAATGTATAATAACTGAGAATAGAATCACTACCTTTTGACATCACAATGACTTTGCATTTGGTAATAACTCGTATCTGTTTAACTTAATTTTGTATAGGACACAATTTCAGTCCATTTTCAGATTGGAGTTAGTGGCAACCAATTATCAAATACACCTACTTTTGAAATCATCGAGCATCTTCAGATTTTGTATTTTGTTATCAAATAAGGCCCCCAACCATTTCAATGCATACAAGAGTTCTATGTTCCTTGAGCAGTAAGAATCGCATTCAGGTTAACAAACCTGTTACTTGTTTCCTCTTTTGTCAGAACTTCAATTTCATCCCTGCTATTTTTGTTTGTACTGCTTGTATCACTAGCATACTGCCTCTGCATTGCACTCTGAGCCAGTCGAAACAAGCTATCTCGAATAAAAAGCCTTATACGGTATCCAACTGGGGAAATAGATACTTTTGGCAGTAAGATTGTAATAAAGTTGATATTTCCTATAGCACAGAAACATTGTGGTCCCAGATACTACTCACCTTGGCAATAGTATCTTGAAGCCGGTGAAGAATTACATCCTCCACTGAATAATAATCATCAACTGCCTCAGACATTGCATTAGCATCGTCTAGTTCAATGGGTGAGTTTGGATCAATGGAGGAAAGGGTGCTAATATTTTCTTCAATTCCAATATTCCCTCCCTGCATCTGCAGAACTTGATTTCTTGCTGACACTTCTGAACAACAGTTTGATCATTATTAGAGATTTGGTGACTAAATTGTTGCTGTTGTCTCTGAATTGCAAGTAATGCCTGCATTTGCTGCCGCCTCCTCAATTTTTCAATTTTTTCCTGAGGTGTCATTATCTGGGGATTCATGGAAGTTCCTGGAGACCTGCTTAAAGGATTTGCACTACGGGGAGAAACTGCATAGCCAGAAAGCACTGATTGATTATCTTCTCCACAATGAATCTTTGGCAAACTGATCATGGGAGCATATGGATTTTTGATACTTCCATACACAGAAGGGGCCACAAATGAGTTGGGAGAAGACTGATATTGGGTTGATTGCTGAAGCTTTGTTGCTGACCGAGGACAGGAGCCTGTGGCATTGAGGGTGCAAGTTGGCCAAATTGTTGAAATTGTTTTCCACGGGGAGACCAGGTGCTACATGATTCTTGCAACTGTTGTCCCTCAAGTCCTCCTGATCTTTTGGGATTTTTCAGATTTTTTTCTGATTAGCCATCTGCCATATGAAATCAATAAGATGCTTTAATGTTTAAGAAAATAAGAGCAAAAGAGAAATATAGAAAATATGACCCAGACATGAAAATTTAATATCAGCAAAGGTTCTCAAGGTATCCTACAACAAAGTGGGCTAGCATATTATATTGCATTATCATGTTGACGTCCAATTAATAAGTGCATGTTAGTAATCCATACGCCTTGGGTAGACAACTATAACGTATTTATGATAATCTAGAATAAATGTCATCCACAAATACATGAATCTGAGGCTAGTAACAGTCAGTCAACTTCTTCTGACCCAGAACCCCCTCATGGAAAAAAGAAAAGAAAAAGAAAATAGAAAACAAAAACAAAACTAAAACATAAAAAATAACAAACAAATAGACAAAAGAAAAGAAACCAAAAAAGAAAAAAAGAAAAAACTCATCTCAAGATGGCTTTCTTTAGTTATAAACATCAAACCATAGCTGGCCTAGATTCTTGAGAGTTCAAGTATTCCATTTTTTTAACAGAAACTAGTTATTTTAATCTGTGCAGCTGTAAAATTAAAAATATGCAATTTGCAGCCCTTTAAGGATATTTAATGCATCATCAGCACAAACTAGTTGCATGCCATCATTGCTCTTCTATACATACTAATATTTAACTTCCACAAAGTATTGAAACCTCTTTGTCACAGAAGTTTATTTTAGAAACCATGCAGAGTCAAAAATGGAGCAGTAATTGTTTGTTATACAACAACCAACTTCCATCATTTGCAGCTAGCTAAGAAATGCAGTACAAGTTCACGTTTGTTAAACCTAGATCTGGAATACACGAACATGTAATTCTCCAATGAATAAGAATAAATAAATCCAATTACATACAAAAGAATTGTGCCAAACATGGATCACTTAAATACAAAACTGAAATGTTTATAGACATGAAATTATAACCAAAAGCCAATATTAATGATATTGATAATGGTCTTTCTCTTATTATAGGACTGTGTTAAATGTATTAACCTACCACATACACTTGTTGCAGAATGTTACACCAATATTAGTAGTCATATGGTCTCATTTTAAGTTTGCTCTTCCTATGTACATGGGTTCTGTTAGAATATCTTTTGTGCATATAGAGTTAAGGGTAATTTGTGTACATTTGTATTAGTATGTTAGGTTGCACAGTCCAACATAGATAGAAGTCAGCGTACATTTGTATTAGTATGTTAGGTTGCACAGTCCAATATAGATAGAAGTCAGCATATAGTCAGAGACACCATCACATATTCCCTCATAGTGGTTTTCTCTACCTTCTTTTCTTACATGGTATCAGAGCATGGTTTTTTTTTTTTCTTTTTTTTCTTTTTTTTTTTTAAAAAAAAACCCTAGCTGCACCATACCTGTAAACCCTAGAAACCCTAAAGGACCTGCCATGTCTTCATTCTAGTGGAGTTTTCCTTTCTGCCATGTGTCTTTCCAATTATATCCCCTGTGATCATGGTTGCCCTTCACCAGTCTCACTTCAGTGAGTCAAGATTGTGCCAGCTTTCATAGTCATACATGCCTCCACATGTTTCTCCTTCATGCTAGTGAACTCCATTTCCCACTGGCATGTGAGATTTGCTTGTCGGTATCCCTTTAGCCAGTATCCAACTCAACTTCGCTAACCATTTTAGGTCCTCACTGCTTGATTCATACATTGTTAAAAACTTCCTAGCTATGATCGCATCCTTTGTGACCTAGAGATTGCTCCCTATTTTATTGTTAACCCCACATTCCAATATGAAGATTTGGTGCAAGACATTGTAAGATTGGAAATGGAGTTCCCAAACTCAAATATTTGAACATATATCATACTTGCGCACCTGTACACCATAAAATGAAATTTGTCAGTTTATTAAATATTTATTTTATAAGTAAAAATTTTTATATGAGTTTTCTTTATCTAGAGATAATTTATAAGTTTAGGAAGTCTTGATTTAGTTATCGTTAGGAATTCTAAATTTAATTCCAAATTTAGGAAACATAATAAATTCATAAGTTAATATCTAGCCCTATGAACGGTGCTTGGTGTATTAAATAACTATATTGTGATTGGCTCTTGAGAATGTGAGGATCTTGCGAACATTTTAAGTTTATGTTGGATTTCTTTGTTGGAGATTTCTTCCTTGAGTTCTGCATCACATAATTCCCTGGGTTTTGGATTGTGGCATCAATTGGAGTACTTTAGAATAGCACACTTTGTTTATTTTTGATAAAATTGTCATTCACATAGATAGCCTTTGCAAAACAATGTGCCAAAACAATCCAAAACCAAGCACTCTGCTTATAAAGAGAGATTGCATTACCCATGTTAAAGGGGTTGTGCTACCTAATTGGAAAGACAGGATAAATTCTTTCATCCAATCCTGGTGCTTTTATAGATATGACACATTTTATTTAAGATGTACGTTAATGTATCAATAAGAACATGAAGGAAATTGTTAGAAGCTTTACTAGGGTCGGCCAATATGGTTCATATTATGAAATAGTCAGAGAACATTAAAAACAAAAAGAGAATGCATATGCATGTCTCATCTTACTTATTAGAGACAGTCACTACATCCTGCCATGTAACAGTCTTAAATGTTGGTCACAAATATGAAGAATCATGTCTACAACAGCAAGTGACCTATGATGTTCTTCTTCACCCAAAGAAAATCCCAATTCTTTGAGTGTTTACTAATTATAAAATGTTACTAGAGGTATAAAATCTTTGGGAGTTTGGCATAAGTACACAGATTTTCCATGTGAATACATGGGCCAATCTTTACATTAAGCAAATTGACAGATTCAATGGGGTCCCAATATGTATACTGACCCATTCGTAAAGTAGCAGTCTGTAATACCATCTTATCAATGTGCCTTATTTTATAAATTATAGGGCTAACAATTGGACATTCGAGTAAACTGAAAACATTGCAGCCAATGAGATACCAAACAACCTTAAGTCAATATTGTTGAACCTTAGTGGGCCTTAGCCTACCACTTCTTAGCCAATGGTACCCTCTCAGTCACCTAACAACCAGTGGTTAAATAACCTTCCCCACATCAATCAATTGCTCAGCCTATTGGATCGTCTTAATTCGTCAAGTCTATAGATGTAGTTTTGTCCTCAAAATCATAGTTGTGATGCATGCAATTTGTGTAGGATTCTTCAGCTAGAGGTCATAGAGCCCAAGCTTCCAGGTTAATAAGCCACTTGTATCCCAGCCAAGCAGGCAACAAGCAGTTGCTCCTCAACCAAACCATTACTAAGTCAATTGTCCCTATATTAATTGTGCTTGAGTTTGTCATTTCTCAATCAATCAACTAATCCACAAGAAGCTGGCATCAACCTATATTTCTCGGTTAGTCAATCCCCACCTAGCCTGTTGCTTCACAGTTCGTTATTTTCAGTCAGATATTCCACAATAAAGCTGCTAATTAATCAGTCATTTCTCAATTAGTTCTTCACAATCAGTTGCTCCTCAGGTTGTCACTTTGCACTTAGCTATTCCAATAAACTAGCTCCTCCTTGACCTATTACTCATTGACAACAAAATAGTGTCCTGTGGAGAAATTGGATGCACTAATGCTGATTAAGAAATGATAGGCCAATTAACATTTGATTACAGAATACCCAAGTAAGAAACAACAAACCATGGAGCAATAGGTTGGGGAATAACAGATTGAAATGATAGGTTGATGGGCAACTGGTTGTGGACCACCTAGCTGAGAAATGACATTCAATATGGAACAATGAGCCAAGTAACAACAAGCTGAGAAGTAATTAGATGTTACTTATTGGTTGAGATACAGCTAGTTGATCAACCACAAAACTTGGCAATTATGATCATTAGATTAGGAGTCCCCAAATAAATTTCCTATATTACCATTTTCAATGTGGTCCATTCTAGAACTGTAAGAAGACAGAACTACAAACTATAGATTTGTTGAATTCAGAAAAACCAAGATGCTGAGCTCATATAGCAGGAGGTGATAATAATTGAAGGCAGAAGGTTGTTTAATAATTGGCTGCAGGGTGATTGACTAGGCTGCTGTTATGGAATAACTGGATGTGTTAAGAATAGATTAGTCTTTTTCTTATATGTCATAATATGTGCTTGTACTTTATCTGTATAAAATACAGTAGATGAACCTAGTAGGGTCATGGCTTCATTAATGGCTGCTGTTATGGAATAATTGGATGTGTTAAGAATAGAGTAGTCTTTTTCTTATATGTCATAATATATGCTTGTACTTTATCTACATAAAATACAGTAGATGAACCTAGTAGGGTCACGGCTTCGTCAATCCTCTCTCTCCTCTTTCCTTTCTCTAGTGACAGAGTCAAAACCCTAGTTCTCAGGTACTAATGACAACCAAATCTATTCTTTGCCTTCTTACTCTCTTTTCTTCCCTATCAGCTAGCCTATGTGATAGAATTGTGACTAGGGGTAACAACTTAAGGTGGGAGTTTGTGATCAATGGATGTTGGCTGCAGGGGCTGTGCACAACCCAAGGATGGTTATACAATCTTGGAATTGACACAGGAGTGTTTGCTGGTTGCTGAAAGCAAGCTAAAGTGGTCGTTGGTATTAGTGAAAGAGCTGGGCTGTTGCCGAGGCCTGAACTTCTCTGGAGGGGTCCAGATCTCATTGTTGGAGGTCTATCAAGATTTCTGTGGATGTTGCTAAAACAGATCTGGTGTTGAAGGTTCATTGAAGGAGTTTTAACTGGTGCTTTTTTGGTGTCATTGGAGGTTTTCAAGGGTTCTTGAGGTTCACTGGCACTGTTGCGGTGTCACCAAAGGTATCAGGGATCAGATCCAGCTTGTGGCGACAGGGATCAGATCCAGATCTCGTCTAGATCCATTGTGGTCCAAGTCAAGATTCAGATTCAGCTTTGACCCAAGTTCCTGATCCAGATCAGATTTTTTTTCCTTCTTGCCTATGATTGTCTGATTCTTCCTCGATCTCATTACTGACAAGAACACAAAAAGGTGGTTAAATTTACCACCAAAAAGAAGGTGGTGATTCAAGTGTTTTCTTCTTCTAGCTGGGTTACACAGAAGAAGCTCAATAGCAAGAATTTTGCTTGATGGAAGAAGACAATGAAAAAGAATGAGCATTGAGATGGATGAACGTCTAACCAGTGATCCACCTCTGCATACGTAGAAGACTGCACATTCAAAGTTGCAGTGAGATGATGACAGGATCTTTAACCAACCCTAGAATATGTTAAAGAAGGATGTAGATGGCATAATTACATATTACGATATGGTAAAGGAATTATGGGAGTACTTGGAGATTACGTATGGGGGTAACGGGTGTTTAACAAGGTTAATACATTGTTCCTTATAGCAATTGATGTCAAGAAGATGCAAGAGCAGCATGAGAAGATAGCTGCTCTGTGTTTTCTTGTAGGTGTTAAACCCCATTATGATATTGTTCAAACTCAGATTCTCATTAATTCTAATCTTACCTTAATGTTTGTGTCTCATTCTACATGCCTATAAAGAATCAATCAAGAAGACAGCCTTACCTTCCCTAAAGTGTGCGTATGTACTTATATTATTTATTGGACAATTTTGCTAGAGTTCTGTTGCCCTTTCATTACACAAGTTCATTGTCGACATGCTCCACAACCAACAATAACACCGAGGGTCATGTAAACTCAATGCCTCTATTTAGCCCATCATCTCTAGATCTAAGCTCTCCCCCTATGTCTTTGTTGGACCTTAACCTTCTCATTGCTTTTCTAAAGGTAGATGACCTTGTACTTATCCTTACCTCTTTCGTTGCCTATGATTGCTTATCTTTTTCCTTTAAGTCTTTTGTTGGTTCTTTATATTCCGTCTCTATCCCTGAAACAGCATCTGAAGCCTTATTTCATACAGGTGGCATGTAGCCATGCAAAAGAATAAGTCTCCTCTAGAGCATAATGGTTCTTAGGATCTTGTGGAGTTGCCAATAAGAAATGAGCCATTGGCTTCAAGTGGTTTCATCATGAAAATGAATCTCAAATGTTCAGTTGATCATCTAAAACCTTGCTTAGTGGCTAAAGCATATGCTCAGACACTGGGAAACATGGACACTCCATTTCTAAGACACGTATCGAACACACCATGTGGAGTGCCTAGTGGCCATTGGTTCATGTCTAATTGTATGAATGAATTAGTTTGCTTATTGGGTATTTATGTTATTTTTGGTCACTGTGTTTTGCTTTATTTATAAACATAATGAACATAAATATTAAAAAAAATTTAAATCTTGTAGTCGTGTCCTTGCCGTATCTATGTCCTAATTTTTTAAAACTGCTATGTAAGTGTGTCCATATCCATGTCATGGCAGGCACCATGTCCTTGTCTATTCTTCTTAGCTCAGACATCCACATGACTAAATTGACTAGCTTTATCCAAGCATCAAAGCCTCCATTAGTTGGATGTCAAAAAAGAAAAAAAAAAAAAACTTTTCTTTACAGGAATTTCTGAGAAGAAGCATATATAGAGTAACCACATGGATTGTTGCTCAAAGGAGTACAGGAAAGTAAGTTGAAAATGTCCTTATATGGGCACAAACAATCTCCACATGCCTGGTCTATGAGACTTAAGGTCATCTGGAGTTTAGGTTGCAGTGAAGTTCACATGATCACCATGTTTCTATCAACAACAGGCTCTAGTTGCATTCTCCTAATAGTATTCGTGGAATGAAATTGTGATGAGACGTGATGATGGTAATATTTAGGCGTTTCTCCATGAACAATTCCATACAAAAGATTTGGAGAAATTGAGGTACTAAAGGGGGCTTGCAATAGAAAGGGTATCCTCCTATCTGAGAGGAAATACATTCTGGACATGCCAGTTAATATTGCATTAATAGATGCAAAACCTTCTGATTCCTTGCCAATAGCCAATGCGAAGCTTAGAGTTGACGATAGTGGTTTGAAAGAAAATCTAGAGAGGTAAATGAAAACAATAATTAAACTAAATTGCCTTACCATAATTCATCCAAACACTGCATGCTCAATGAATGTTGTTATTCAGCTTATGTCCTCACCAAGGACAACTCAACGGGATATAGTCATACATAAACTGAAGTACCTTAATGGAACCTTGGGCATAGTGTATTATATACAGATCATGGTGATCAACAAGTGGAAGGATTTTCTAATGCAAATTGGGCTGGTTCTCCCAAAGATTATTAGTCAGATAGAAATATTGCATATTTGTGGAAGGTAATTGGTTTCCTTAAAAGGGCAAGAAACAAATTGATGTGGCTAAATTCAGTATTGAGCATCATACTTTGTGTATATTAGAGTAGCTAAACCTACTTAGTTTACGGCTTCAGGAATTCATTCTCTCACTTTCCCTTTTTTGATTCAAAAGTGATGGATTAACTTTAGGGGAGGGGGTTGGTGCAAGATAGACTCATGAACTGGTTGGAAATGTCCTTCATGGTAGGTTCTACATGATTCCAATGAGGCACTGCTAGGTTCCAAGGCCAAAAGTTAGGAACCAATCTACTTTAGGTAGGTTCCCAGTTTCACCTCTTTATCCACGAAAATCTACCTAGGGAACTGACCTTGGTAGAACCAGAGGGAATTGGTGTATTTCATATTGTAGTAAGTGGACTTTTTCTTTTCTTTTCATTTTCCATTAATAAGGACCCGTCATGGTTATTAAACTTCTTGCTGCTTGTTAATTGTGATGTTGATTATATCTATATTTCTAGTTTTTAGATGTGATATAGCTTATTCTTGCTAGTTGTAATGAACTTATTATAAGTTTAACATGTCAATTGTGAATCTGGTGATGTAAGCTTTTGGATAGCTTTGAGGGGGTTTCAAATTTTGAAAGGCTTTTTCATTTGACAAATTAAATGAATTTATTCTTTTCTTTTTTTTTTTTGGCATAATGAAATTAAAAACAAGTTAAAAATTTATAGGTTCAAAACTACTTATTCAAGAACCAAGGCTTGTTACTAGATAGTGCTAGATAGGTTTTGGTTCCAGGAACCTAGAATCGGCCAAGACCAAGTAGGTTCCTATAACCAGCCTTACCAATCCCCGCCCCCCAAACCACATTAATGTTTCAAAATTAATGACTTACAGTTGTTTAGTATTTCACTAAATTACAACTTTTAAACCTCGTGATTTGAAAATGACCCAAGGAGCAAAGACTTAAAAATCAGACAGACTGGTCAGACTGTAAATTGGTGGTAAGTTTGAGAAAATCACTCTCTTACTTCAAAAATGCCTAAACCTTTGTTCAAACCACTCGAACAGGTGAACCGTTCATGGTTCTTTTGAACCGAATAGTCTTTCTTTTTTTCACTTTTTTTGCCCTAGATCCTTCTCCCTATTCATGCCCGACTGAGCCCTGAAAACCCCTCCCTCTATTGCCGATTCCTCTATTGCTTTACTAATTGAGTCGCCGGCGTCGTCGCCTACCTCTACCACTCGAGTCAACGATGCTACCTCCCTCCACTACTTGCGCCGCTACTTTCGCCGTTGATCTAGCTCTGCAATCACCGCTAGTTGCCTCTACAACCTTGCCTCCTCCTTCATTTTGTTGCCACTTCCCCTTTGTGAGAAACCTTGCGATTATTCCCTCATATTCATGGTCAAGAACCCCACCTAAATCGAATCTATAGGTGTTTGGTAGGATAGGTAAAAGGGGTTCATTAGGGATTCGGCATCCAAGTTGCAAAAATGAAGATAAACAATGGAATTGTAGTGTTTGCAATTTAGTCCTCTAGGATATTTGTAATTTTTCACATAGGTTTGTAAACTTTTAATTCATTCATACAAGTCCCTATAACTTTAGCTTTATTCAATTAGGCCCTTGTATCTTCATACTTATTCAATTTAATCCCTATAATTTACAAAATATTTATTTATTAATATATATTATGTAATTACGACGTCATGATTCAATTATAGTTCAATTATGGCTTGATTATCGGTTTGACCAATGAATTGTGAAAAATCAACTTTCCCAATTTAATGAAAGGTCCAGTTTTTCAAACTTTAGCCGCCCGCCCGGGGGGGGGGGGGGGGGGGGGGGGTGGTTGTCACAAGACTGCTACTCTATTCCCCACAGTGCACCTTATGTAATCTCACAAATTGTCGCATTTAAAGTTTGCCCATACATGGACATGGAAGTAACTACAACTGATGCAAACTTCAAGTAATCTCAACATAGTTTAGCCCAAAGATTTTGCAGCTCTAACAGCATTGAAGTGTCATAGCCACACCACGACCTAGCGTTAGTAAATGTGGCTTTCCGCTGATATGAGCCATGTAAGAGCTGTTTCAATGCCCAAAACACTCTCCCACAACATCAACATAAGACGAAGGGAAAAAGAGAGAACAATGGAGAGCTTGTCAAATACCCTACCTAGCTCCATTTTTGTCCATCTCAACATACACCCTTAAGTACTGTTCTTTCATTCTTCCCACACCATGTCCCTACCCCTTTCCTAATCCTCCCCCACACTAAAGCTTTTAGTCTCCCAAACATTGTAGGCCAACCATCTAAATGGAGTGATCTAGTAGCACATGACAATGATGGAATTCTGTAATGGAAGCTACAGCGGTTCAGGAAAGAATGACTGGTATTGTCCTACTGCAGCTGACAAGAAGACAACAGTACCTTGACAACAATAGTGGCAGCAATTTGGAAGCCCTATCCATCTTCCCTTCTTTCTAAATTGACGAAGCCCTTCTCCCCTCAATAACAGAAACTACAGATGATTAAGATCCCTTCCTCTACCTTTGTTAGATGGTCTATTTTTGGACATTGCATCTTTCTTGGAGGTAATTGTTATGGACTCTTTTGTGGGACGCGTCTATAATAAACGCCCTAATTGATGTCCAGCATTAAAAAGGCTTAGGTTTTCTATTTTTATGTTGATTTTGTTTCCTAGAATAGATCTTTCCTATTTTATGTTGATTTGTTTCCTAGAATATATTTTATTTATGTATTTAGTATGGAAAGAAATCTAAATTATAGGTTTCCTATTATTGTATTAAGACTCGCCCTATTTAAAGGGAGGAGAGGAATAAAAACCCTAAGCCGATTTATATAAAAAATTATAGAGATCTAGAGCTCTCTCTTACAACGAGTTCTAAGGTTTCAAACTCCCTTCGACGAGCTTGAGTTATTTAAAAATAGGTCGTTCAAGGAATCAGAGTAAGGGAAGGAAAAAGGGAACGACAATTGACTTGGATTTTCCTATCAATCGCCCTGTGACTCGATCCTTATTACGGGACCATAACAAATTGGTATCAGAGCCAAACACAATGGGCGATTCTAGCAAGAATGAAGATTTGCGATCCCTGCTGCAAGAGGCGCAAGCTGCGAACGATGCTAGGGTTGCTGAAGTGGAAAGGCGGCTGGGTAGCCAGATGCAGCAACTGTCGCTCCAGATGCAGGAGCTTCTTTCTGGATTTAATCGCAGTACAAGCAACGACTTTGATGGGACAGCAAGTAACAACATCCAGCCTCCTGCGAAAGGAGTACAATCAGGCAGCGGGATGGTTCCTCGGTATACCAAACTGGATTTTCCGACCTTCGACGGTTCTGAAGATCCATTGATTTGGCTGCATCGGTGTGAAAAATTTTTCTCAAACCAGCATACACAAGAGGCGGACAAGGTGGAATTGGCTGCATTCCACATGCTGGGTGAGGCACAATTGTGGTACCATCAATTGGAGATCGAGAATCCTTCCATTAATTGGATAGGGTTTAAGAAATATTGCACTCTTCGTTTCGGACCACCTGCCCACAGCAACCCATTGGGCGAACTAGTCAATCTGAAACAAGTGGGGTCAGTTGAGGAATACCAGCGGCAATTCCAAGAACGCTTGGCAAGAGCAAGCAAGTTTGTTCGAGCCGACCAATACGTCAGTTTGTTCACTGCTGGGTTAACTGATTCTATCAGACTTGAGGTGGAATTGCATAATCCACCTGATTTAGCTCATGCTATGAATCTAGCTAGGGCTTTTGAAAGAAAACAGATAGTGTTGAGGGAAGCCACGACGCGAAGGGGGACTTGGCAAGGTAGCAAAAGCAATTATTCTTCCAATATAGCAGCCCCTACGTCTCAACTTTCTAGAGGCAGCACTACATTAGGAGGACCTACTGAAACAAAATCAGCAAATTCGTCCACTGCTTTTATAAAGAAATTATCAAGGGCAGAAATGGCAGATCGGAGGGCGAAGGGTTTATGTTATAACTGTGATGACCCTTATACAGTTGGGCACCAATGCAAGAAACTCTTTTGGCTGGAAGTAGAGGATCCAATTGACGCAGAATCAGCAACTGAAGTAGAACCAGAACCTGCAATTTCCTTACATGCTATCATGGGTCAAAAGAATGCAAGAACCATGCAAGTAATGGCTGTCATGCAGGAGCAGCCACTGCTGGGCTTGGTAGACTCCGGTAGTACACATAATTTCATTAGTTTAACCGCAGCCCAACGCTTGCAAATCAAAGCCCAACCCCAATCAAGTGCGAGTGTTTCGGTTGCTAATGGAGACAAAGTTCGAAGCACAGGGTTCTGTCCAGCGGTATCGTTTTCCATTGATGGTAATGTTTTTACTGCTGATTTTGTCATTATTCCATTGGCTGGCTTTGACATAGTGCTAGGTATCAAATGGTTACAAACATTGGGACCAATCCTTTGGGATTTTGCTTCACTCACCATGAGTTTTGCTGCGCATGGGAATCAAATTGTGCTTCAAGGGAGACAGACCAGCCCCACAAATCAACTCCATTTACTTCTTAACTCAGATGATTTCCGTGGCAAGCTGGATAATTTATTAACTGAATTTACTGATTTATTCCAAGAACCTTCAGGGCTGCCCCCTCTCCGGAATTGTGACCATCGAATCTGCCTGGAACCAGGATCTGGGCCAGTGGTTGTCCGACCATATCGCTATCCGCATTTGCAGAAGGATGAAATAGAAAGACAGTGCATACAAATGTTACAACAGGGTATCATTCGCCCTAGTAGATCACCATTTTCTTCACCAGTT
Organism: Thlaspi arvense; assembly: GCA_911865555.2. NCBI lineage: Eukaryota > Viridiplantae > Streptophyta > Magnoliopsida > Brassicales > Brassicaceae > Thlaspi > Thlaspi arvense. The sequence goes on from CAJVSB020000091.1 coordinate 16,533, forward strand.
CTGCTAGTCAAGAAGCATGATGGCACTTGGCGGTTTTGTGTGGATTATCGGGAGCTTAATGCTAAAACAGTCAAAGACAAGTTCCCTATTCCGGTGGTAGAAGAATTGTTAGACGAGTTACATGGGTCCAAGTACTTTACAAAGCTGGATTTGAGATCTGGTTATTTTCAAGTCCGCATGCACTCACCCGATGTTGAGAAGACAGCATTCCGCACACATCATGGACACTTTGAATTTCTGGTCATGCCCTTTGGATTGTCCAATGCACCCTCAACCTTCCAAGCACTCATGAATGATGTCTTCCATGCACACTTACGTAAGTTTGTATTGGTTTTCTTTGATGATATTTTAATCTATAGTAAGACATGGGAGGACCATCTGAATCATTTGCGTGTGACATTCAACTTATTGCGTGCCCATCATCTTTATTTGAAGCACTCTAAGTGCTCTTTTGGGGAAAACAAAGTGGCCTATTTAGGCCATGTAATATCTGCAGCAGGTGTGATGGTTGATACAAGCAAGATACAAGCCATTACTGATTGGCCTCAACCACACTCAGTCACTGCCTTGAGGGATTTTTGGGTTTAACTGGATATTACCGCCGATTCATCAAGGATTATGGACAACTGGCAGCACCACTAACGAGCATGCTTAAGCGCAATTCTTTCCATTGGGATGAAGCAGCACTTTCTTCTTTTGCTCACTTGAAGCAGGCACTTGTTGCTGCCCCTGTGTTGCAGCTACCGAATTTTCAGGAAAAATTTGTTGTGGAGTGTGATGCTTCTGGTGGAGGAATTGGGGCTGTCCTTCAACAACAACACCACCCTATTGCATTTTTCAGCCGACAATTGGCAGAGCGACATCGCAAATTGGCTGCCTATGAGCGGGAATTAATTGGGTTGGCTAAGGCAGTCCAACACTGGCGCCCATACCTTTGGGGCGTGCTTTTCTCATTCGCACTGACCACTATAGTTTGAAATTCTTGCTAGAACAACGAATTACCACTTCCCACAGCAGCACTGGATTACCAAACTTTTGGGTTTTGATTTTTGTGTGGAATTCCGGGCTGGCAATTTAAACAAAGCTGCCGATGCCTTGTCTAGACGTCTTAATGAAGAGAAATTCTTGTATGCCATCAGTCACCCTCGTGCTATGTTATTGGATGCTGTCCGTGAGGAAGTGACAAACACCACTTCACTACAAGAATTGTACGCAAAAATTGTAAGCAAGGAGATGGACAATGTCTGGTCCATTCATGAGGGTCTCATTCTTTACAAAGGCAAGATTTATTTGCTCCCTGCTTCTTCTTTAATTACAACAATTCTGTCGGGATATCATGATAGTGCACATGAGGGCATCCAAAAGACCTTACATAGGGTGCGAAGTGATTTTTATTGGAAGGGTATGAAACAGAGCATTGCTGATTATGTGGCTGCCTGCTCTGTATGCCAACAACACAAGGCTGAAAGTTTAAGCCCAGCTGGTCTGCTTCAGCCCTTAGCTCTGCCTTCGCAAGTTTGGGCTGATATCTCTATGGACTTCATTGATGGGCTGCCGAAAGTTTGGGGCAAAACAGTCTTGTTTGTGGTGGTGGACAGATTTTCCAAATACACACATTTTATCCCTATGGCTCATCCTTATACAGCCCCACGGGTAGCTCAGATTTTTCTGGAAAATATAGTTCGTTTACATGGGCTGCCGGAATCTATTACTTGTGATAGGGATGTGGCTTTCACCAGTCACTTTTGGAAGGAGCTCTTCCGCCTGTGTGGCACGAAGCTTGCATTCTCTTCTTCATATCATCCCCAGTCGGATGGTCAAACTGAGGTTGTCAACCGCACAATTGAAATGTACTTGAGATGCCTTGTAGGCGATCGTCCTAAACAATGGGTTGACTGGATTCCTTGGGCTGAATATTGCTATAATACTTCTTTTCATACAGCTCTTCAAACTACACCCTTTAAGGTCGTTTATGGTCGTGACCCTCCTCGTTTATTGTCTTATGTGTCTGGCTCTTCTCGGATTGAGGCAATTGATAAAGCCTTGGTAGATAGAGACCTGGTTTTGCAAGAAATTAAGGGCCGACTTCAACAAGCTCAGTTTCGTATGAAGGAGTATTATGATAAGGGGCATCGGGATGTCGAATATGCACAAGGTACTCTGGTTTGGCTTCGTCTACAGCCTTATCGACAACTTTCTGTTGCTAGTCAGCCTCGCCATAAGCTTTCTCCTAAGTTTTATGGGCCGTTTAAAGTTCTCAAGCGCATTGGGAATGTTGCTTATAAGCTAGAGCTGCCTTCCAATTCTAAACTTCATGATGTTTTCCATGTTTCTCTTCTTAAACCCTTCAAGGGTACTGCTCCTGTTTCAGCTCCTACCTTACCCCCTATAGCGGATGGCAGAGTTGCCCCAACTCCTGGGTCTATATTACGTGCTCGCCTCAATCGTGGCACTTGGGAAATTCTAGTTCAATGGACTGGTTTGGATGCTGCAGAGGCTACTTGGGAGACTTTGGATCACTTTCAGCAAGCTTATCCAGAATTTGAGCTTGCGGACAAGCTCTTTCTTCAGGGGGAGGGTAATGTTATGGACTCTTTTGTGGGACGCGTCTATAATAAACGCCCTAATTGATGTCCAGCATTAAAAAGGCTTAGGTTTTCTATTTTTATGTTGATTTTGTTTCCTAGAATAGATCTTTCCTATTTTATGTTGATTTGTTTCCTAGAATATATTTTATTTATGTATTTAGTATGGAAAGAAATCTAAATTATAGGTTTCCTATTATTGTATTAAGACTCGCCCTATTTAAAGGGAGGAGAGGAATAAAAACCCTAAGCCGATTTATATAAAAAATTATAGAGATCTAGAGCTCTCTCTTACAACGAGTTCTAAGGTTTCAAGCTCCCTTCGACGAGCTTGAGTTATTTAAAAATAGGTCGTTCAAGGAATCAGAGTAAGGGAAGGAAAAAGGGAACGACAATTGACTTGGATTTTCCTATCAATCGCCCTGTGACTCGATCCTTATTACGGGACCATAACAGTAATCTTGTATCATGGAAGAGTAAGAAACTGAGTGTTGTTGCTCAGTCTAGTGTAGAAGCTAAAAACAAAGCTACAGCCACAGTTACTTGTGAACTTACTTGGATAAGAAAGTTGCTTCATGAGTTGAAATTGGGGAACGTTAAACAAATGAAGTTATGTTGTGATAATCAAACAGATTTGCATACAGCTTCTAAGCCAGTTTTTCATGAAAGAACTAAGCACATAGAACTACATTGTCACTTTATTCGAGAAAAGATCTTGTCCAAGGAAATTATCTCCAAATCTGTTAACTCTCATGATTAACTAGCAGATATTTTGACAAAGCCTCTCCAAGGTCCTTGAAATTATTATATTTGTAACAAGTTTAGAGTATATGATTAGTATATTCTAGCTTGAGGGGGAGTGTTAGAAAATAGTTTTGCTCTTGTATATATACTTACAAAGTAAATAGGAGTGTAAATAAGTAAATATACAATATTTATAAATATAAATGCAATGAGGGTAAATGAATGAGATAGAATGCAATTTTACCAAAACTCTCTCTAAACTTAACACCCTTAAAATCAATTGCTAGTGTTTGCAATGGTCCATACATTTTGGGCTTTAATTCGAGTAGGAGGTAGCAACATTTGGAAAAGTTGATGAATTGTTAGACTAAGAGATAGGAATGCATATTTCCATATTTGGGCTATTGTATTTGTGGTGGTCAACCGTAGAAAGGGTCGTCTTTGTTTGTGGAAGGATGAGGTGGCAATAAGGTCATAATTGGGTTTTCTTTGTGTGTGCTTGCTTGGTGGTTGGTGGTTGGTGGTTGTTAACAGTAGTGGTGGTGTTTGTGAAACTCTATGATGGTGGTGATGGTGGTCCACCAATTGTATGTGATGAGGTGACAAAGGTCATCGACGGTTGTGTTTAGTGATGGTGATTGTTACATGGTTAGGTTGGTAAGCCGTGATGGTAGTCCAAGATGTGGGGTATTGCTAGTAGCACTGGGCTTCGAGGTGTTTGTATTACTAGAGTGATGAACAAGGAAGAGAAATGGGACTAGATGCATGTAAAATTAGCAGCAAAATTTTTATTTATTTTTTATTTGTTTTTGGAGGTTCACTAAAAACAAAAGTTGATATGGGAAGAACTTCATTTCCAAAACTACAAGGATGGACTGCAAAACTAGCATCAAAATATTTAGCTATGGTGCAACCTCTTGTTTCAACTAAAAGAACTCAAAAGACAAGTCATACATCTGATTTAGGTACTACTGAAGAACAATTTGATGCAAGCCCAAACCTCCTTAAAATTGTCCCGATGAGTATAGAGATCGGCAACGTAATGTTTCATGGCATTCCACCAACATGCTAAGAATCAGAGCATCCTCCTACTCCCATATTGCTTTCTTAATGGCATCATCAGGTGCAACTCCTCTGAGGTGCTTTTCACTTTGATCGGTTAAATAAACTTTCACTGCCTTCGACCATTAAGAATAATTATGCCAATTTAGTTTGCATGTAGTGATTTGCGGAGGGAAGAAACATGGCTTACCAAATTCAGACTCCATACTAACAAATGCTACAAAGACTCAGACTGATTAACGAAAACTAATCAACATGCTTAACATACCAAAAAACCATTGTTGATAGCTGTGCTCCACTGTTCCACATGTTCACCTGTAGCACTATTCATGAACACTGTAGCATCAGTGTTACGAGATACTGTTGCAACACCAATCACAATTACCATAGTAGCAATCATTATGCAAATGACTGTAGAAGTGAACATTGTTCACAACTGCAGCATTGTTCATGATTACTATGTGGTGGCACTATTTACAAAATACTTTGGCAATGGCACCATTCACAGTATCTAGCAGTGACACTATTTACCTTCTTTTTTTTTCCCCCTTGTTGTGGAACAAGCAAGTGTTTAAAACGAGAGAGTAGGGTTCCTCACTATGATCCCATGTTCTGAGAAAAGAAGAGAGAAGAAGAGAGATAGGGTCAAACCACAAAACCACATAATTTGTGGTAGCCTCTGGATTTATATAAGAATAATGACTAAGACCAAAATACCCTCTATCCTAACAACTTAATAATCTTAACACTTCTAGCACAGTCATTCTTGTAGTTGAATGGGATGGATTAAGAGTTCAAAAAAATAACCAAATAAAATAAAAAGAGAAAAATGATGAAAGGGAACCCAATGGAAATCCATAAGTTCAGGCAAAGTTATTGTGCTATGAGCAGTAAGCTGAGCGCAATCTTTGTAAATAACAAGAGAAGAAGAAGATACTGCTTTCTAGGCTGTTCCTGTTGTGAACAGTTTCCTAAGGACAATGCTGTACAGAGGAAGAGAGAAGAATTTATGGAAAAAGAAGTGGAAAAAAAGGAACCTTTAAATTCCATTTATCGGAATCGCCCCCAAGGTAAAGCAACATAGTTGTTTTAAAAAAGCCTACAAAATGTAACAACCTGAGAGTTATTGGCTAGAATAACTTATTGATCCTCAATCATTGGCCCAAAATATTTAAGTCCAAGTTATTCAATAATAATTTTAAATCTTTTATATACTATATCATTTCATTATCAAAAATCGATGTGTGACGGAATATCACAGTCTCTCCCACTTAAACATCTGACGTACTCATCAAGTCACAAATTAACATTCATATTCAAAGAGAATATGTCTAAAGATCATTTTACTCTGATACCATTTGTAACGACCTGAGAGCTACTGGCCTGAATAATTTGTTAAGTTTGAACCACTAGTCCAAAATGCTTAAACTCAAATTGTTCAGTAATAGTTTGAAGTCTTTTATATACTATGTTTATCACTATCAAAAATCGATGTAGAACAGGATATTACACAAAATTTAACAAACTTCCCAAAATATCCACTCTATCCCATCCTCCGTGGATGGTAAGATTACATGGATACTCATAGTCTACCAGTTCTGCTAATCCTTGCATAGAACTCTAAACAAAGGGAACATGGAGATAAATTTTCATCTCATTAGATGCAACATCTAATTATTAGCAACAGACCACAAGCCCAATTTCTTCTGATAATCTTATTTCTTTAGGCCTTGATGGGCCTTTAACAAGATATTATATTCCATTCTTGGTAATGTCAATGTCTCGATCAACAAAAAACAGGCTGTCTGCAACTAACATGTAAGAAGCAAAATTATTATATTAACCTAGTTAGGAACTCAAATTATGCAAGTACAAAATACATGAAACTAACAATATCATAGTCGAAAATTAGACTATATTTCCTTCTTATTCTTTTTTCAGAAATGGAATTTTTTCATCATATAGTTGGTCCAACCCTGATATCCATCAAATTACAGGCTGCTGTTTCTCTAACTAGTTTTACTTTGAAACTTGTAGCATAATGTAACATTGTTTCTCTAACTAGTTTTACTTTGAAACTTGTAGCATAATGTAACATAATGTATCTGTACATTCTTTGTTTTGTCATTTTTTTAAAAGAAATATCTGCACATTCTTAGCAGCTACTAATTTGTACACTCATATGTATGTTAAACTAACAGGATGAGTAGTTTGCTAGAGACAAAGATGCATCAGGAAACAAAAGTCTGCTCCATTTTGACCATTTAGGGAAAAAAATTACCTTGTCTGCAAACTCATTATGAGTTTTTATATTTTCAGCCACAATGTGGGAATTGAACACAAAGGTCTTGCCAGGAATTTCTTTAGTCTACAAAAACCAACAAAAAAAGATTAAATACTAATATAGTTTGAATCGTTAATCAATTTAACATAAGATATTAAAGACTAATTGTTGACTAATCTTTTAAGATTTAGGCAGATTCTTATATTCTAATTTATAATAATTAGGCAAATTTTTTGTAATGATTTTATTTTATTATCTTTTTTATATATTTCCTAATTAAGCTTCAATTCTATATATAAATACCTTTGTAAATTACATGTTTTATAAAAAGTGAGAAAATAAATGGAAATTTTTCTCAAATTCTTTATGGTATCAGAGCCCGTGCCTTTTTTTAAGATTGAGTTTTTTCTCTCTCTCCTAACACTATTAGGTAAATCCTGTTCTACAGTAGTTCATTGTTAGGCATTTGTTGGGATTCACATAACTGTCATCTCAAAAGTATCCTTCTAAGTTGTCTTTCTTTGTCACACACCCTACCATAGTACTCGGTGGCCACCGATCTCTACACCATTGGAACTGCGCCACCATCGGAGCTCTCACGCACTGCCTTGCGCCACCGTCGCAATCTATTTCCAGTGCGCATGACTACACACACTGCCCCATTTCGGTTATCATCTCCCTCGCTAACGTCGCCTCCCCATTCTGAGTGCATCCAGAGTCATCTCCAAGCAGATTTGAGCCAACTTCGAGCAGATTTGAGCCAACTTCGAGCAGATTTGAGCTATTTCTAGTGCACATGGCTGCACGAGCCGACCCATTTTTCGGTCACCTTTTCCCTCAACGGCGTCGCCTCCTCATTCCGAGTGCACCCAAAGCCTCTTCGAGCAGATTTGAGCCATCTTCTAGCAGATCCAAGGCAAATCCGAGTAGATCTACAGTCGTCAACTCGTCATCGTCGGTTCTTCCTCTTCGCTAACATTGTTCCTCTCTTCTCAGCAACACTAGTGGTCTATCTTTTCCAGATCTATCATGATCCAAGACAACTCCATGCAGTTCTAAGCTAACATGACAGATCCAAGTAGATCCAAGCTCGATCTGAGTAGATCCGCTCTAGATCCAAGTCCGCAACTACCTTGCATGGTCATGGTCCTGCTCATTGTTCATCAAAGCTAGAAGATTGCAGGGTTATATTATTGATGATAAAAAGAAACCTAAAGCAAATGATCCCACTTATAATCAGTGAAACTCTGAAAACTCTCTTATTATGGCATGGCCTATCAACTCTATGCAGCCTTAAATTTCCAAAACATATTTATTGCTCGACACTGCGGCAAAAATACGGAATGCAACTGCTCTCACCTACTCACAGTGGGAAATAATGCTTAGATTTTTGAGATTCGAAATAAAATCCATAGCACAAAACAAAGTGAGATGACAATTTGTAAGTATTTTTCTGAACTAAGTGGCTTATGGCAGGAACTTGATTATTATCAAAACTTTCAAGCAGACTGTATTAAAGACGCAATTAAATTTCAGAAGCTGATTGAAAAGGAGCAGGTCTATGATTTCTTAGCCGAATTGAATAATGAATATGATCAAATCAGGATTCATGTTCTTGGTAAAACCCTTTTTCCTTCTCTTGAGAAAGCATATTCCCATATTCAACAGGAAGAAAGCAGAAGAAGTGCTATACTCTACACAGTACTAGTTGAAAAGACTGGGTTGACTGCTAGTGACTCTCATGAGAAACCGATGGCAAATAATTCTGATATAGATCATCTGCGCTGTGATTATTGTGGAAAGCCACGACACACCCAGGAGACTTGCTGGAAGTTACATGGTCAACCCAGTAGAGGTGGTGGAGGAAAAAGAGTCAATTTAATAAAGGCTCAAGCAAATTTATCAGAAACCATAAAGTCATTTGCTGAGACAACCTCTACTGAGACTTTTTCCTCTGATAAAATTCAGCATCTTAAGCATCTTCTGTCCCACATTGACTATTCTTTTGGTGCAAAATCCAACTTTATGAAGTCCAGTGATGCTTTCACGGCACAACTTGATCCTAATTCTTGGATTATTAATTTTGGTGCGAATAAACACATGACAGGCTCTTCTAAGAACCTCCTTTAACTATTATCCTTGTCTAAAAAAGGATAGTGTCTGAATAGTCAATGGCTCTTTTGCCCCTGTATCTGGAACGGGTTCTGTTCTCTGTGCTCCCAATATCAAGCTATCTTCTGTGCTTTATTTCTCTCGATTTCCTATGAATCTTTTATCTGTTAATACCATTACCAAAACTCTAAATTGTAAAATTGAGTTTTCCTTGATCATTGTGTCTTTCAGGACCTTCAAACCGAGAAAAGGATTGGCAATGGTAGATTGCATGATGGCTTATATATGCTAGAAAGGAGTAAAGGTTCTCTTCCAAATCAAGCTTTTCTTGAAGCAAATAAGGATGTCAACTAGGAAATAATACGATGACATAACTTGTTAGGGCATCCCTCTTTTTTTGTCTCAGCAAAATTATATCTTAATTTGTTTTCAAGGACTCAATTTGATTCTCTATTTTGTGATGCTTGTGAGTATGCTAAGCATACTAGAAACTCTTATCCTTTGAGTAATAATAGAAGCACTATTCCGTCTATAACTATTTATTCTAATGTTTGGGGACCTACTCAGACTGTCTTATTATCTAACAAGTTGATTGATTAAAGTTAATAAATAACTAATCTTTGTTGATAATGGTGCTAATATTAATTGGTGTTTAATTTTTGACAAAACTAACATCACCCTTTTATTTCATTTTTTTGTTCCCTATTATTATAACTTGAATAAATTTGAGTTTAAGCAATTTCAAATTAATTCGATTCTCATTTATCCATATTGGGTAAAAGAAAATCCTTTAAAATTATTTCTTATCTTAATTAAATTATATAACTTACTTATAGTTACAAATAACTTTATCTTTTCGCTATCAAATATTTATTTTTCTCTAATTCATTAAATATGATCCAAATAGGCCAAAAAAAAAAAAAGAAAATCCAAATACAATTATTATCTAATTTCTAGAAATGTCATTTTGTATCCGGACACCGTCAATAGCCTTATCGTCCCCACTGTGACTGATTATGGGCAAATAGAGGACACTATAAAAGCTAAATGGGATAGAATGAGGAAGCTTACGGAAGCTTCCCACTCTCTGGCGAGTTCTATTGTCAACGGAGTCTTTCTCTTGAGGTCTCTCTTTCCTACCTGCATTTCTGGAGCTTCCAATCTTTTTATAAGATGGTATGCACCCAATTTGATGCAAAGATAAAGATTATGAGAATTGATAATGGCACAAAATACATGGATGGTAGATTTGGTACTTATCTAGAGTCTAATAGGATAATCCATCAAATTAGTTGTCCTTATACTAGTGCGCAAAATGAGGTGATTGAAAGGAATAACAAGCATCAGTTGGAAGTTGCTAAATCACTTATGTTCACCATGAATCTTCCAAAATCTTATTGAAGGGATGCAATTTTAGTAGTTGCTTATCTTATCAACAGAATACTTCTCTGAACTCTCAACATTAAAAGTCTTTTAGAGATTCTACAAAGGAAAAATGAGTACAATATTCCTTCAAAGGTGTTTGGGTGTGTTTGCATTGTTCATACTAAGAATGCTGGGAAACTCAAACTAAAGGCCCTAAGATGTGTGTTTATTGGGTATTCTCCAATACAAAAGGGTTACAAGTGTAACCATCCTCCTAAAAAATATTTTGTTAGTATAGATGTTACTTTCAGAGATACTAAATCTTACTTCAATACAACCCAATCACCTCTTCAGGGGGAGAAAAATGGAAAAGAAGAAGTTATACCTAGTACTATAACTCTTGAGGATCTTACTCCAAGGTAGAGTTCAAGTTCTGTTGAAAATAGAGCTCAAGAAAAGACAACTAATGTTCAGGGAGAGACTATTGGACGATTGGATAGACCTGATTTAAAGAGATATTCCAGGAGAGACAAGACTGAAGAAGTCACCATGCAACCTACTTGTCAAGAATCATCATTTCCTGATAAGTTACCTTTTTATGATTTAGATAAACGTATTTCTCAAAGACAAGGTGTCAGGACCTATACCAAACATCCTATATCTAGCTTTCTTTCATATGATTCCTTGTCCCCCACCTATAGAGCCTTTGCCTTGTCCATTTCTTTTGCGTCTATTTCACAGGATTGGAAGGAAGCTTTCAAAAAACCCAAATGGAAAGAAGCAAAGGTTGAAAAAATGAAGGCTTTGGCTAAGAATGAAACTTGAGAGCTTGTTACTCTTCCACTTGGAAAGAAATTGGTCCACTGCAAGTGAGTGTTCACTATGAAACACAAAGCTAGTGGTTCAATTGAAAGATTCAAAGTCAGGTTGGTAGCTATGGGATTCACTCAAACTTATAGAGTGGACTACCAGGAGACATTTGCCCCTGTAGCAAAGATAAACACAATCAGAATCTTGCTATCTTGTGTAGCCAACCTTGAATGGGACTTACAACAATTTGATGTGAAAAATGCATTCCTCCTTGGAGAATTAGAGGAAGAAGTGTATATGGAGATTCCTCTTGGATTTGATAATACAGGAACACAAGGAAAGGTCTGCATATCAGAAAAAGGCCCTTTATGCACTGAAATAGTCTCCTACAGCATGATTTGATAGATTCAGCAAAGCCTTGATCTCTTTTGGCTATCAACATAGCAATGCCGATCATACTCTATTCATCAGGCATAACAAGGGTAAAATTACACTTCTCATAGTCTATGTTGATGATATAGTAATGGCAAGAGATGACAAAGAAGAGATTGCTTGATTGAAGAAGCTCCTGGCTCAAGAATTTGAGATAAAAGATCTAGGAAAACTACAATATTTCCTGGAAATTGAAATTGTCAAATTAGAAAAAGGAATCTTAATATCTCAGAGCAAATATATCCTTGATCTCTTGGAAGAAACTGGTGTGTTGGGTTGTAAACTAGTAGAATCTCCTATCAAGAGCAATCATAAGTTGCAAGCAAGGACAGGTTGAGTTAGTTGATATAGGGAGATATTAGAGATTAAGACTAATTTATCTTTCATACACTAGACCAGACATAGCATATACAATTAGCTTGGTAAGCTAGTTTATGCATGATCCATGCGAATCTCGCATGCAAGCTGTATTTTGCATTCTACGATATTTGAAGGCTACTCCAGGAAAAGGTTTACTTTTCTCCTAACACGGTCACCTCTAGATAGAAGCCTATACAGATGCAAATTGGACTAAATCTTTAGATGATAGGAGGTCTACCTCAGGCTATTACACGTTTATAGGAGGAAACCTAGTCACTTGGAGAAGCAATAAACAAAGCGTAGTTGCTCGATCAAGTGCTAAAGCAGAATACAGAGTAATGCCTCAAGGTGTTTGTGAGCTTCTATGGTTGCAAAAAGTCTTGGAGGAATTAAATTTGTCAGGAAAAGACAAATTATCCCTATATTGTAACAACAAAGCTACCATTAGTATAACTTAGAATCTAGTACAACATGATCGGACAAAACACATAAAGATTGATTGGCACTTCATTACAGAAAAGTTAACTGATGATGCCTTAAGCTTATTTCACAAGCAATTAGCTGATGTGTTCACTAAAGGGCTCAGTAATAGGACTTATCATACTTTGATCTGCAAGTTGGGCATGTGTGATATTTATGCACCAACTTGAAGGGGAGTATTGACTAATCTTTTAAGATTTAGATAGATTATTAGGTCCTAATTTATAATAATTAGGCAGATTTTTTGTAGTAATTTTATTCTATTACCTTTTTATATATTTCCAAATTAAGCTTCAATTCTGTACATAAATACCTTTGTAAATTATGTGTTTTGCAATAAGTGATAAAATCAATCGAATTTTTTCTCGGATTCTTCACCAACACGGCCAAGTTAGCCAACACATGAAAAATAAAGTTCTATATGTTCATACCTTCCCTTTTGCTACAGGCTTAGTTTGGTCTGCAACACAGCCCACCTGATCAGTACTCACATGCAGATTCTGCTGCTGGGAACTCAAATGGTTCATTTTCCCAAAGGAGTGGGTAAATGATATCTCTTGATCTTGAACATATTCTGACTTGATTTCAAACTGCCCAGGAGTCCTCCTCAGCGATCCCAGACCCAAACTTGGAGATTCAGTAGATAATGGGAAAGATTTTCCAGAAGTACTATTCACATCTTCAGAAGATGACCATAGCTGATCTGAATTACCAAGACTAGCATGTCCAAATATTGAGTCATCGTTGCTGCAAAATATCACTTGTGAGAACATTGGGTCAGACGCATACCATCAGCAAGATGAATTTCCAGTACCATTGCATAAAAATGATTTGTCAACTGACTTAGAAGAAATATATCAAAACTACTGTTTAGGATAAAATTCCATTTTATACCAAATACCAAAAGCTGACACAGTTAATACTGAATCTTCTTATATCTAAACACTCATGAATTTAAAAAATATAAAAAAAAAATGTTCCATCACTAGACACCAGCCATAATGCTCTATGAGAAAACAATGCTTGAATGGTTTTCAGGAGTATGATAATAAAAAAATAAAAAAATAAAAAACCATGTTTCATGACCATAAATGTAATATCATGAATGAAAGGGCAGAATATATAAATGCAATCAGATAAACACCCTCATAACAAACATTAATCTGTCATAGACTTTGAGTAGCTTCTATTAGTCCCAATATCATTCAACTTCTAATGGATAAAATAACACAATGAAACATTTAAAAATACGTATATATTATATACAGATATATGCAAATGTATAGGCCAAACCTAAGAATAATGAAAAATAATTTTGAGATGTTCAACTTTGAACATATTTGAGCAATAAGGATTAGGGACCACAAGTAAGGGAAGTACACCTTTGCACAAAAAAAAAAAAATGTGACTATTGCACAGCATATCCTACATCATATTCTATGCTGATTATCTTAAAATCAGACCATGACAAACATTTCTGTTCATCACCAGAACATGCCAATGCATGCCAAAAACATTTTAAGGAAGATGCCAAGGGAGTATTGGTTGGAACATATCCCAACCCTAAAAATTTTCAAAAGAAAAAAAAATCATTAAATATACTCTTTTTATTTAGTAAATAGAAGATCTACAGCATAAACAACAAAAATGGAAAGAAAGTTAACAATTGATCTGTCTTTCTGAAACATATAACATAGGGTACTTCAGCTAAAAAGTTTACACATTAATACATCAGATTGTTTCTTTTTATTTGCATGTCTTAAAAATTATTCCATAGCTAATGCAAGAATTATTGAATTTTTTAACAGCTTGTCATCTTTAGATATCCTCATGTTTACATCATTAGCGAGTAATGAACTTTTAAAAGTGAAGATTAATAATAAAATTAATCAAATTTTGGTAATCCTACTATCACCTCTGTGCACAGGTAGGACATCATTAGCGAGTAATGAACTTTTAAAAGTGAAGATTAATAATAAAATTAATCAAATTTTGGTAATCCTACTATCACCTCTGTGCACAGGTAGGATAACAAGAGAGTGTTTTACCTGAAAATCCTATCAAGATCATCAAAACTCCCAATATTAGCCCAGCTATAGTCAACAAAATCACTTTGCTCCTTATCTTCAGGTTGATTCTGAAAAATCTCAGAATCATTATCTAGTTGAGACGTCTCATCTGTGAAAAAATACATCCTACTAAGATACCATATAATAATACAGACGGTGTTCTATTTGATTCCTCTCCTCCAATAGAAACATACTTACCACCCCTTGAGGAATCAAATTAGTGATTTCAGTTAAATTGTTAGATATTTCAGTTCCCATAGAATCTTGATCAGTTCTAGCTGCATGTGATAAAGGCCATCGTTCCATTCTATATCCTGGTGCAGAATTTCCCTCAGAAGTGTCACGTTTTAAAGAGCTCTCTTGTTTAACCCAGAATAATCACTTTTAGCAGTAGTTTTTGTATGCTCGGCTGGTTTGGAATTGGTGGCTTCTTGATTCGATTCCTTTTTGAAATGATCTCCACGTAATCCTGGAGGTCTTCCTTCATCTTCCCCAGGATAAGGCACAATATGGTCATCAGTCTCTCCAGCCTCATCCCATATTATATTTGAAATCTGAAAACAGAACAGAGATGACAACATGAGAAAGACCCTATCATAAGCTGATCAAATTATTTCAAATCATTTGGGAAAGCATCCCATAACAACCAATTTTGAAATTAGAGCAACAAATCAGTTGCTATATTTCCTCCTGAATATGAATGCATGCTATGTATATGTGTGGAGCAGAAGCAAGACATAATGCACCAGAACAGACATAGTTTGTAAATTGAGAACTAAAATGGTATAGCCTACTAGTCCCTACTAGGTACCTTCCTAGATCTAAGTGCTGAAGAGAAATTAATGTCAAATTAATTTTCTGGAAAACAGAAACAGGATAAGCATGATAATTGATGCCATGCTGGAACTTTGCTGTGCTCATTTCACAAAATAATTTAAATGTACAAAGCTTATTAAGCAGTTATATTAAACAATAATATAAAAACACTCGGTGTCTGAATAATATATACTCATCAAGCACCATGGATATACACCAATCTGACAACTAACGGAATAGTGAGTATTTTTCAACACAATAAGGCAAAAATACAGTAGTACAAAAAATTTTCTTCCTAGGCCAAAAACAACCAAAACCAATTGGGTAAATGTGTCTTTTTATAGCTATTATTTAGTTTGGGAAGAATGTTGGAAATGAGGAACTTATTGCTCCCAAACTAGGAAGCATGGTAGTGGAAAGTGTCAATAGAACATAAACATGCAGGTATATAGCCAAAGGTATCAATCACACATGTTCATTATGTCTATCCTCTAAAAATTAACCACAATATAAAAATAACATTAGCATCGGCTAATAAGATTAATCCATAATGATTAAACACCAATTTAACAAGACCCAAAAAATGTAATAATAATTTATAACAATTATTTTACTTCTTTATTGTTATATATTGTTTTCTATGTTTATATTTCATATGATACTCGAAAAAATTTACATTTAGATAAATCTTATTATGCTTCAACACACGTATCTGAAATCAATAGAATAAAAGAAAAGTTAATCACATCACATGGTGTAACCACTGTGTCCTAGTGCATCATTGAAGTATCAAATGCAAATTCATGTTTGACATGGATATGCCCCAAAATTTATTTATATATGCTTCGAGCTCCAAATTTGTGTTTGACATGGATATATCCCAAAATTTATTTATATATATGCTTTGAGCTCCAGTTACGAAATTCAAATTATATAATTAGGAATTTTATAGGCCAAGATAAAGACATTCATGCTTATAACATAATGGAGAACATGCTGTGAAGCATTTAGGTAGCCCTGTTCACGGGCCGTGAACCGGCCCAGACCGGAACCGGACCGCCGGTTCCGGTCCTGGAAAAATATGAACTGGGACCGGAACCTTGAAGGCCGGTCCGGTTCTGGTGACGGTTCATGCCGGTTCCAGTTCGTCACGGTTCCAGTTCCAGCTCGAGCCGGTTCGTTCATGGTTCCGGTTCCAGTTCATTAACAGTTCAATTCCCGATTCGTTCATGGTTCGGTTCAATTCTGGTTCATTCGTGGTTCGGTTCTGTTCCATTTTGATTTTACCCAAAAAAATTATTTATTAACTTATAAATCATTTAAAATTTTTTAAATAATCTATTTTCTAATTTATTTAAACTATTAAACATTGGAAAATAAATTTTCCTTTTGTATATATATAAATTAGCTACTTTAATTTATTGACTAATGGATGGAATTTATTACTCTTCTAACCTTTTATTATATACAATTAGGAGTGTGAAAACTACAATTTTGGTTTTATTTTTGATAATTGGGTTTGGTTTTTTGATTTTTTGGTTTTAATACTTTAAAATAAATTTTTTTTTTTTTTTTATTATCAAATATGTATATATATATCATGTGTATGTATGTGTGTGTATATATTTGTATATACATACATACATATATGTATATATTCATGTGTGTGTGTGTGTGTGTATACTCATATAAACATAAAAATATATATGTATACGTGTATACGTACATATACATATGGGTATATATAAACCATAATATTAGTTTGGTTTTTGATAATTGGGTTTGATTTTTTGATTTTTTGGTTTTAATACTTTAGAAACTAATCAATCTAATTTAATTATAAATAAAACCAAACTAAACTTAAAATTTCAATATGCGTATGTATATATATGTATATATATTTGTGAGTGTATATATATATACACATAACATATATATTCGTGTATATGTATATATATAAACATGTATATATATTCATAAAAATATAAAAATATGTATGTGTTTTTGTGTGTGTATGCATAAATACGTAAATACGTATATTTACCTATTTATATATGTATACGTATGTACATACATACATATATATATTTACATGTGTGTGTGTGTGCATGTGTGTGCATGTGTGCGCGCATATATATATGTATATATTTATATAAAATATAAATATATGTACATGTATATATACTTATATTTATATGAGTGAATAAAATTTATACATGTGTGTATATATGTAAGTATGTATGTATGTATGTGTGTTTGTGTACACACACATATATGTTCATATAAATATATGTACGTGTGTGTGTATTTTTTTATGAAACAAAATATTTTTAAAATTTTGATTTTTGGTTTAGAATGGTTTAGTTTGGTTTTTAAATCAAACCAAACCATAATTTTGAATTAGTTTTTTAATCCAAACCAAACCAAACTAAATTTTAAAAAAACCAAACCAAATTTTAAAAATTAATTTGATTAATTGGTTTGGTTTTGCACCCTCCTATGTACAATGTATTTCATTTTAACTTTAAATGAAAAAATAAAAAAAATTAAATAATAAAAATTAAACTTCTAAAATATTAAATATTTTACGGTTCATCACGGTTCCGGTTTACGGTTCACAGTTCATTACCGTTCCGGTTCACGGTTCAGTCCCGGTTCCTTCTCGATTCCGGTTCAGGTTAAAAAAAAAATGTGAACCTTAACCGGACCGCGAACCTTCACGGTTCAAAACCGGACCAGACCAAATATTGCCAGTCCGGTCTGGTCCGGTTTTTTCCCGGTCCAAGCCGGGCCGGTTCACGATTCGAACCTAAACCGTGAACAAGGCTACATTTAGGTAAGCTCTTACAACTCCATTGTAAATTGCGTGATACAGTCCAAAAACTAGGTTTGAGACTGTTAGAGAGAGGGAGATAAAGCTTAAGAAGCAGAGAATGTTAGGTAGAGAAATACTTGAACAGATAATAGGAAGCACCCACGCAGCAACAGTGTCGTGAAGGGGAAGATGAAGAAAAGGCTCGTTGTTGGAGCAGATCCGGCACAGACCAGTCACCAGAACTCGTAGATTTTCTCCCAGTTTCTGTTGTATCTTCTTTATTTCTGATAGATGAAGATTTAAGGGGGTAATGGAAGGAAGAAGAAGAAGAAGATATGATGATTAGGAAAGCAGAAAACAGTAAGAGACAGTGGGTATTTCCCACTCTCTGCTGCTCATCATGCCAGTAACAGTTGTAGCAGCAAGCAGAAGAAGAAAAGAAAGGAAATGAAAGAAAAGAAATGGAAAGGAAGGAGGGAAAAGGAAAGGAGAGAGAGTAAGAGATGGTGGAAATGGTGTGATGAGGGAGGAAGAAGATGGTGAGATTGACAAGATTGTAAGTTGTCAAGGTTTTCGTGTAAGAATTGAAAGCTTAGAGACTTGGTTGTGATTATTTTCCATGCATAGTCTGATTTATAAATATTTTTTCTATGACTTGTTTGGATGAAATTTAGAGCTTTGTTAGAGCTTAATCATGCATTTAAGTTGTTAGTGAGCTAGAGCTTTTTAGAAAACATAAAATTGTCTAGGGATTCAAGAAGGGAATTATAGAATTGGAAGATATTAAAACTTTTGGAGAGTTAATTACAATCTTACTATTTTTCTGCTTGGTATAGACTCAAGCTTGGATTATATATTAATGCTTGAAGCAGATTAATCTTCTGTTTGGAGATATTATGAAGATATTCGGAGAACTCTCAAACAGTCGGTCGCTATTCCTTCAAATTTTCCAAGCTAGTTGGTCCCTGTTCTTTCAAATTTCCCAAGCTATGTTATCCAAATTACTAGAATTATCATTGACACACTTATTGTCAAATTGCTATGCTTCTAACATTGCTATTGATAACTGCTTCATCCATTGAAAAAATTATCTCCAAAGTTTCTATTGGATGAAATATGAAATATCCTTAGTTGTCCGATTAGAGCTGTGTTATTTTTCATAGTTGAACTTGGAGATTTATTTTTGAACTTTTATATCTGCGCGTGCATAAATGGATCCATATATGTGCACTGTTACTATTAAATAATATTTCTGTGCACATCATTAAATATTTTTGGCTATTGTGGCATTGTCTTATTGATGCTTTGCAAACTCTGTTCTTGGAATACTCTTTTCCATTACTATTGCTGTCCTTTGGAATAACTATTTCCTAATATTACTCTTAATCAAAAAGAAGTTATAGCAGATTTGTAGCCTCCATATTGAATGTGCTATACTGGGGAAGAAAAGTGCAAGGGCACTCATGGTTCCATTCTACAACTTACAATACTCAAGTATGAGAAGCTCTTATCAGCTATATTTTGGTAAATGATGGTTCCCTTCATTAGAAAAATTGGACATGTTTGAAAATAGATGGATTTGGAATAAAATTGAGGATTGTGTCTGGGAATTTTGTATTAGTGAAAAAATAGTGTCCCAGAAATTTTCAGATATCCCAAGCTATGTGAGGACTATTTACAGAATCTTGTGCTGAGGGCTTTGGTCAAGTGACCAGTTTAGGATAGTTCTTTGCTAATTAGGTTGGTCATGCTCCCATTTAGATCAGTTTGCGACCATGCTTAGAGGATTTGGCTGGTTAGCCAGTTCTCTACAGTTTTAAGCGAATTGGCTTGGCTGATATCTGACCACTCTTTAGGAATTGTGATTGTATGCCAGTTTAGCACAATTCTTCAGGAATTGGGTTGGTTGGTGTACAAACCAATTTAAGAAAATTCATTGGGGAAAGGAAAACATAAAAGAAGGATAGAAAGGATGCACATAAAGGTTTATGTGGTTCAGAAATAGTGGCCTTTTCCATGGGAAATAATAGTTATAGCATTGTAAGCTTTAGCTCAATGATTAAATCTGCTACAGGTGTATCTATAAACACTTAGGCCTATTTGAAAAAGGGTGGGTGGGTTGGGCTGGTCAAAATTGGCCCCAACCCTTACCCTTTTTTGCTAGCCCTGACTTTGCTGCCAGGGGGCCTTGGCTAAACCCCTTTTTTGGTGTTCAAAAAATTTAAAATGCAATAGAAGAATTACCAATTTTTAAAAAAAAAAAATTAAAGGATATATTATATATTGTATTTATAACCTAATTTCACCATCTTTTGTGATCAAACACCAAACCTTTCCCACTTTCGTCAAACCCACTTTCTATTAAACAACCCTTTAAGGTAGAATAGGATAGACTTTGTTCATCTCTGTCTGAAGGTATCCTAAACTCTCACTTCTAAAGATAATAGCTAAATATGTTTATGTCAATCTGATCTCTAAGACTTCATATCAAGATAAGCATGGAATATGGTGAAATAATCTGTCTTGATTTTCCTCAATTTGTCTTTAACAAACTTAGTAAACTATAAGATATTGATGGGGAACTCCAACAAGGCTCTACAGCATCCATCAACCCTAGGTAATGTTGACTAAGGCTTCAAGAACACTAACAACTACCCCCAAGCAACCACTTTTAGGTCACATTTTGACACAATGACCACCCTTGAGTCATCCTCCAAAGCCATCAACCACCCCTAGGTTAAAATCTAATGTTTGTGATCACACTCAAATAGGTTTTCAAACTATATGACTATAGGCACTATTCAGTAAGATCAGCTGGATCTTGTTTATTGCTCTAGACTAGATCAATCACCTATAGGCACCAAACAATGAATTGTGAGAAATTGAGCTTACATCTCTCAAACACCAATCTCCATTAACCACATGTTGAAAACCTTCATTCTGACAACTCCAGTCAGGCAAAGATAGTGTGAGTTTTGGCAACCAACACTACTGATTAGTTCTCTAAACAACTAAGTTCCCTTAAATCAATATCTAAGGCAACCAACTTACCACCAAATTGAGATCTACAACCGATGACCATCACTTAGGTCGCAGCTCCTCTGCTACAATTTGCCACCCCTAGTCACACTTCTCCAAGCAGCTACATTAACATCTTAAAATCATATGTTGGAAAACTTCATGGTTTTGTCTCAAAAAATCACGACAATGCTTCTAATTGTAAGGGACTCAAGAGACAAACAAAAGCAATCAATCACAAGATCCATTCAACAGTGACATCATGTCAAAATTTAAGTAGAAGAAAAAATACTCTCAGCCAAAAGAGGGCTGAGGCACAAGGGTTTACATAATTTGGCAATACCGGCTGACATTTATGGGAGATGAAGCATTACAATTTTCAGCGCAATAAATAGACATATTAGGTGTATTTTTAGACATCTATAAATAGTAATAAAATAAACTTTGTTATCTCTACTTGTAACTATCCTAATTTCTCACTCTTAGATATAATATTTGAATATATTTATCTTAATCTCTAACATAGACTTATTAGAATCTTGGCATGATGCCTGGTCCAAGAGCTCCCTCTTTTAGAAACACCTGCATTTTTCTGACTTTTGGAAGACAAAACCACAACTTTATTATAGCATTTCAAAAGTACCAAAACAACCTCCTGATTTAGCATTCAACGTATTGATCACAATCACAAACAGCCAACCAATTCCTTATATTTTAGATGAAAACCTTAAGCATATGTTAGTTTATACATTTCCATAAACATTTATCCTTGCAAAAGAGCTATTAAGATCACACCTATAAAGAAAGCTTGCCCTACTACTACAAGTAGAAAAATTGTTACTAGTGAGAATAGTGCCCTAAAAGCCAATTAAATTGGCTTTTAATAGGGCTGTCAATGGAGTGGAATTTAATCCGAATCCGATCTGAATTCAATCCGATTATTTAAAATCTTTAACCGATATAAGATTCGATGAATATAATCCAATTAAAAAAATCCATAATCCAAAATAAGTGAAGCAAATATGAATTTGCCTGTGTTTTGTCCAATTGTTGGATATATAAATTAATTAATTAATTCAAGGTTCAATTAATTTAAGGAGTTAAATTAATTCAACCTAAATTGGAGCTTCATTGGTTGGACCAATATATTTGGGTTAAGGGTGTAATTCATCAAGTTATGATTTATCTAAATGATGGACTCAGCCTAAACCCAATACAAAGAAAAAGGGAGAAAGACTACATGGGACTTTAGAAGCCCAATACTTGATAGTTGTGTTTCAGCCCATTGTATGGTCCCAATAGTTGGCCCAAGTTGCAAACCATGGCTGAATGATTTGGACTGAGTTTTGGCCCAATGGTTGCCTCAAAACTTGTACCGGCCAGTTCAAATCGGTTCAGACCAGTTTGGTTGTTTCCTCTTTGTTGTTTGCGATCAACATAGAGACAAACACAAAATAAAGAGAGTGAGTTTGAATGAGTTGAAAGCTGGAAGGAAGGAAGGAGGAAGGCTTTTGGCATTTTGTCTGAACCCAAAGAGAGTTGTCCATTCCTCTTCCTCTTCCTCTTCCTCCTCCTCCTCCTCCTCTTCCCTTTTCCTCCCACTTCTCTCCTTCGTCCGCTGCTTACCTTCTGTTGGAGAGAAAACAAAGCACTATGAGTGAGAGCTTTGAGTGATACACATTGGATTGAGGGATGTTTGGTTGCAAGTCTAGCATAGCAACCAAACAAGTAGGCGATTGGGTGTGTGGGATCTCAGAGGGTGTATGCCTAGGACCTCCAATGAGCCAATTCACAAAGAAGAGGAAGCTGGTTGCTGCGAAGTTTGTGGAAGCTCTCTTACAATTGCATCAACCAAAGGGCTAAGGTAAATTTCCCCTCCCTCTGTGCAAGTTGGCACATGCATATATATCATATGCAAAGTTTGTTATGAGTTAATTAAGGAATTTAGTGAAGGTGTACGCTAATTAGCCATTCAAATAACATAATTAGCAGCAATATTTCATTGACTTTAATAGTAGTTGACTGTTGATCTCAGTTTGCTTTGTCCTCTCATGAAATGTCAGATCGAAAGATATTAACTTCATATGACTAATCTCAACACAAAATTCAAATTTTTAAGCTACGTGAGCACATATATGACAGCCATAATGTAACACTAAACCTTTAAACTAGACCAAGCGACTATATTTTGTTTCTTATTCCTCCAAGATATCAAACATCTACTAATAAAAACACCATGTCCAAAGGTAAAAACACCTATTTAAAGGAGGTGTTGCCCAAACAACATATGAGTACAAAACAATTTGGGTATGTCATCTATTTACATGTAACTATTACTCCCTTGAGCTCCCTTAATATATATAAAGATGTGAATCACAACATTCAAATGGTGGTCAAATGGAAAGTTGTAGCAATTGACTAACTACACTTGCAGCAAAGGAAATATCAAGCTATCTCACATGAAATAGTTTAGCTTTCCAACTAGCCTCCAATACCTACCTAGATCAGCTAAAGGCTCCCCCTTTCTTGGTTGAAGTTTTAACATTTGGATCCATTTGGATATCAACAGGTCTAGTATGTCAAGACCATAATTTCAGAGGCTTAAATCTGTACTTGATCAGACCAGAGAAGGATAAAACCACCACTGCTGCAATGATTGTGGCTTCTGAAGCCTTTGAAGTTGACTTGCCAAAAAGGGTCAAGTTCTCAAATCAAAGCTGCAAACATGGGGTAGAAAGCATTATTATAGCCCTCATCTAAGTCAGATTTGATCAAGGAAGCCCAGTTCTTTATCATAAGCCCATGCTCAGATCAGATTTGCCAACATCTGACTAGATCTATAACAGATCTAGAAGAAAATAATTATGACATTGACTACTGAGAGTGAAGCTCTCTTTGATGCTACTATGCAGCCTTGCCATAGGAAAACTTTTGAAGCCCTTGACCAGTCTACACCTCCTCAAAAAAACCTCCAATTATATAAATATACAATGAAGAAGATAGAAGTGACTCCTAAGAAAACCCAGGTGGATTCCAAGGGTTTCTTCTTCTTCCTCTTCTAGTTACAGCATAAGATTAGTTCCAAAAGAGCTATTGGATCACTTGCTTTCGGCCTTAAATATTTGATTTATCTTTTGAAACCCAACTATCTTACATCAATATGGTAACAAAGGAAAAGATCCACACTTCCTCAGCCTCAAATTTTCTTTTCATATGCCATTATGGTAAACAATGTCAAGCTTTCATCAAAACTTGAGGTGCTTTTAAAGGAATATGCATAATCTAATTCAAGGATATGCCTCTTGGAGGTAAAAATTGATTCTTTAATGGAATATTTTAACACTGAATGCTTCTACGACGCCATCTATTTGATTCATCAGGACTCCATTGAGCTTTTCCTTTAAGAACAACAAAGAAGTGAAAATTGGCAAACTAACTACAAGTAAGAATGGCAGATTTTTCCATCTTTTTCTTCTGCAATTGGAACCCCAGATATGCAAAACCATGAAGGTTGTAAGTGAAGGCAGTATCCTCTGGCAATTCAAAATCACCAAATGTGATGACAATTGTCTTCAGTTCAGGGATGCCAGGTTTATAAATTTAATCAGAGAGGGTAAGAGGGTGCAAATATAAGCAAATTTTGGGGAAGTGACTGATCTTGCTTAACTTAATATAAATATTCAAGGCTTAAAAGACATCCCAAATGTTGAGTTGGTCAATTGTGAACAAATTCAAAAACAAATCCTACACTTCAAGTTCCTTACATTAAAACTCAAGGAAAATGAGAGCTGCAATTTTGGGATTTTGTTTGAAGTATATAACCATGTTTGGTGTTCAAATACATTCCATTTATATGCATTTTATAGGGTAGGGAGCTACTAGATTTTTGAGTATTGGTGTCAAACTGTCAAATATTATGTTTGAGGTTTTCAGATTTGCAGATTTGCTAAATATGGATATAGGGTCTGAATAATATATGGGGTCTTTATTAATTCTAAAAAAATTAATTAAAGTTCCTAAATTACTAGTTTTTGAGTCCTTATCATAATAGGATTAGGAAAAGCCAGCAACTAATGAACACTTAAGTAATCTTTTTATTCATAGGCATTGTACAAGAATGGAGATTTTGTAAAATTTTGAAATCTTCACTGGATGCAACTTTGTAGCCTTACCTTCAGGGTCATTCTTGCAAAGAGCAATGTGGAATTCCTAGGGCTTCTTCTTCGTCAGCTCATGGTTAATATTCACAGATACTATTCACAACATGGAAGCATCCCTAAAACAACCACTGAATCTCTAATTTCAATCTATATTTTTAAACCCTACCCGCTCTTCAATCACTACCTTTCTATTTCACATTCTTAAATCATGTAAGAATCACCACCATGGAAAAATAATACAAATGAAAAATATGCTCTACATGTTAAGAAGATAATTCTCCATATAAGTCAAAGAACCCACCGAGAAAGAGATACTCGCACAAAGAAGTACAAAACTAGGCAGAAAAATGCTTTCTTGGATTTGAGAGGTGGCAGCTTCTAGTCACATTTTGTAGCTTAGACCTAAAATATGTAACTCCAAGTCAAGATGCTACATTAGTCTAAACATCTAGAGCAACCACTACCATGTATGACATGCAAGACGCACAACTATAATCAAGAAACTATATTCCACCTGTAGTTTTTCAACCTAATCCTTACCAGCCAAAGTAATCAAAAAGATATTAGCAAGGCTTGCTACCTCATAATCTATCCTTCTCCCTACACATTATTTGCAAGCTCCCAAAATGATAAGACTTATCTGTAGCCTAAGCTTGCATCATCCTCTAAATCAGAAAACATAATGATGTCAGGAAGGCCAATAATCATTGATGGTTTCACGTTAGAAACAATGAATGTCAAAATATCCTCCAAGTTGATGGTTCCCTAAGGCAGCTAGAATTTAGTGTATGGCAAGATGTCTACCAAGAACTTGCAAGAAATTCAGAACTCCATCCAACTTGCAATTTTATTCAAAGAGAAGATGAAAGGACTAGTACCAGTTCCTTCTATCAACTAAGTGCCAGTGAAGGCATTTCAACAAATGCCCTCACCATGACCAAGTCAACAAGCTTGAGACTGCAATTAGTATTCAACCGAGTCAACAATCACAGTATTATTCCATGAGAACTAACAAGTCACTAATTTGATTTACAGGGATGTGTGCATTTAAGTTACACACAGCAAATCTTCTGCAATTCTATTCCCTGATCTCTTGGATGCATGGTTTTAAGTGTTAAAGCCTAGTGGTATGCATCAGATGGGTATCCATATGTAAAGTAATCACACATAATTGCTTATAGAAATATAAGAACTTACTGCAAATGCCACCTCAGTGAATTCTATTAACCTCGTTTAAGGGTTTAACTACATTACATAAAAAGGATAAAACTTGCAAACCGCTTTTGAAAATTTTTAAAATTTCAATGTCCAATCAAAGAATACCTGAAGTTCAAGAGCCATTTGTGGCTTTACCTCTATCTATAATGATAGAGAGATACAAAATTTTCATACAGGCCCTTCCCCCCACCTAGGTTTACTATTTCCACATAAGTTTGATTCCAACTGCAGTTGCACCAAACAAAGTTCAAATGCCAGATTCAAGGTCCTCAACCTAGCCACAATGACTATTTCACATCATAACAATTATTGATTTCATACACCTCCATAGATTCTAACCAAGTATATTAGTCACTGGACTATGAAAAGATCAATATTAAATAATCTTGCTCACTGTTCTTAAACTCTTTCAAAGCATGATTAAGCCTTAAACAGTTTCCAAAATTTAACAGAACAGTGGGATGTCTTCTTGCAGTAACAATATTAGCAAACCACGCAAGTCTACAGATAGTTCCATTCTTCACATAAATACAAAATCATAAAACAAATCTGTCAACTTCAGAAATCAAGAGGTTCTGTGATCAGACAACCCCTTGATCGAATGGAAACTTCCAATGAAGTTGACTATTGACCAACTCTAAGCGCCATTCACACGGTTCTTTGACTCCAGTAGAAGGGATAAGACTTAGATCCAGAAAGAATATAAGAGTATCCAGATGAAAAGGGGTATCCCTACTCCTAGGCCACGAGATAGATAAACTTGCAGTAGTCAAAAAGTGGCTCATTTTCTTCCAAGGCCAGCTATAAGCTCCCTTGCACCTATACGTGGACTATTAATTTTCAAATCACAGAAAATCTCAACAAAATACATTCAGAGGAGGATTTTAGCATGGGGAGATTGCGGACACTTGACCTTACTATACCTCCTTTAGAATTGTGCACCATATTTAAGAAACTAGCATATATTTATGGATAAATAGTTAGGCTTCACCCGCTAAATTACAAATTAAAAATGTGTTCAAACATCCTCTCGAAGAATGTATATATGAACAAACTTACAATGAATATTTATGTTTTTTGCAGAATGCATTTTCATGCCAAATATTTTATTTCGTTACCACGAACAATAAAGTATATATAATGACAATTAAATGGGAAAGTCTACTTTCCTAGTTTTGTTTGATTACAGGCCAGATGAATATCATAAAAAAATAGAAATTCCCCAGTCACGTGTAGATTTTTCCACTTTTCTTTTTCAAAAAGCAAAAAACAACGGTAACATCTCAATTTGTAGTCCGAGGAACCCTAGTCTATTTGGCAACTTAGAAGAAAAATTGATGAATAACAAAGAATACGCAATATTCTTCAATCGTGCAAGCTTTCCTTCATTCTAAGGCCAAAAACCAGATTACCTTCAAGAACAAACCTGAAATTAGATTTTTAAACAATCCAGAAAAAAAGCCGTACCTCCTCGTCGTTCCAATCAAACATAGCTGAGAAAACTGCAACAGATCGCTGAATTGGAGCCCAATTCTACCTCGCACTCAACAATTGACACGAACATCGCCGAATTTCACGGAGGGTTTACGTCAAAAACAACTTCGCATCGGCAAACAAAGCCGTCTGTGCCCGGAAGGAAGGGGGAACAAAGCAACCCAGTTCAACAAACAGAGCTGTCCGTACTCGGTCTTTCTTTCTGCCAGTAAAACAGAGTTTTCCAGAGGCGGGGGGAGAGAGAGAGAGAGAGAGAGAGTCGCAGGGCGGAGCGTGGACCCAGATGGGCATGGTGGCTCACGTGATGGAAGAGACGACACGATATTGATTGGCCACCAAATGAGCGCCATGTGGAGGGGACCGTATCTAAAGTTGTGGCCTGGAATGCGCGATCTAACGCCGGAACGCAACTGGTTAGCAGCTAGATTTTTATTTCAACTTTGGACGTAGTGGAATTTGGGCCGTAGATTAACCGAGCCTCATTTGCACTTCATGTTGGACGCGGGAGAGTCGTGGTAGATATTGTTCTGCCGGTCGCTTTCGTCTTGCTAACTCATCACGAACCTCACTGCTTCGGCTAAGCACCAGGAGTTATTTAAACGGGTAAATTTGTTTTTGCCACAAATGTTAATTTATTGAAGTTTATTTACTTAACCAAATATGTTCGGGAATTTAATAATCAATTGCATAAGATATTTTGTTTAATTAGTTTTCATAATGAAATTTTAAAAGCAAATTCTTTATAAATTTTATTTTTGAAAAAGTTCAAATCAAAATTTTACATTAAATGGCGATATCAATGCGTGCTTTTCTTTTATTACTTTCGAAGTTCAATTGCTATTTCTTCTATTATCATAAAATATCCACGTCACATAATTCTTAGCTGACAACCGTTTCTTTCATTATTGTCTGCATCAAATAAATCATTTATTTAACATTCCGTGGAACAAAATGAATGGGATTTGGACGCGCTCCTCCCCGTGAAAATGAACTAAATTATACAAATTTATTAAATTCTGGTGTAACTCAGTTTGATTTGTTGATAGGTTTTTTATACAATTTAATTTATAATTTGATCACTAAATTCTATATAACATATAATTATTGTGATTAGTTAATTAGTAATGAATATATTAAATTGAACGACTGAAAAAAGTTTTTACATGTCTGATTTTAAGAAAAAAATTGTTATAAAAATAATAAATTTAATACATTTTATTTTTGTAAATTACAAATAATAATAATAATATATTATTAATAGCATTTAAATGTTGAGTTATTCTATAATTTTCGGCTACTTAGAAGATAGATCTGGCCGTCAAGTTGGCAAACAGTAAGCTCCATGAGGTTCGCATGTCACAGTTTTGAAATTTCATTTAATTTTGATTCAACAAACTTCGTTTTGTCTTCATCCTCTTTTATGTCTCCTTCAGTCCCTCCAACCACCGATAACCTTTCTTTTTTTAATTCATTTTTTCCCCTTCCAGTCCTTCAGGATTTGTTGAAAGCCACAAGACTTTTCAATATTTTGTCCGAGCAACATAAAATAAGAACCGGATAAATGTTGGAGGAGGAGGACCAATCTTGCAGTCAGAATCAACCCTGTCGGCCAACTTGGTGGCCTCTTTCAGAAATGCCTTGCAGTCTAATCCACTATTATTCAGGAGTGGGAGCGCCTGGGACCAGAGTAAGGATAATTTTTTATTTTGTTTACTACGTTTTATATTGAAAACGTCAGGGACTGCTACATAATTTTGTAGAATTATATGGGGTTATTACATTCTTTTTCCTTTTTTTTTTTTCTAGAAGATAATGACAGTTGCGCTGAGGGGAAAACTTATAATTTGAAAAGCATTCGGGGTCGTTGCGGGATTTATAGGTTTTCGGAGGAGGTATGCTCTAATTTTTTTAAAAGAAATAAAGACAAAATTTAGATGAAGAATACATGGCTGTAGAAGCCTTCAGAAGCATAGCCGCACACCTCCCTCTTCGCTACTACTGTCCAGGCCTGACAATATGGATAAATAATAAACATTTAATGTTTAAATATTATTTCCAATTTTACGACGGTTGAGAAGTATTGGCAAAAGATAGACGCGCAATGTTTTGAAATTAAAATATTGCTAATGCTTCGTTTTTTGGTTGGAAATATATAATTTTTCATTTTTATTTTTCTTGGGCGGAATTTTTTGCCGAACCATCTGTTTAAAAAGGAAAGGAGCCGAGAGCAGTGGGCCCATCGAGTGCCATTGGGCCTCCAAGAATGAGAATAGCCCAGTATCAAAATAATACGCATTCTGGACTAGACTATTTACAAGATAAAAGGCCCAGTGGCAAAGCGGCAAATAGAAAGAATTGTAAAAGAATTTCTGCAAAAGATCGACTCCACTGGGGATCGAACCCAGAATCTCTGGTTCCGTAGACCAGCGCCTTATCCATTGGGCCATGGAGTCAGATACGATGGTTACTTCTATTTATATTAATTATTATGATCAACTAAAAATTCCTTTCTACGCACATCCTTTTTTTTTTTTTTCATTTTTAAGTAATATCAATTTCTTACGCTCTTTCCATGCATATATATATATATATATTTTTTTTTTTCGCTTTTATATTATATAATACTTAAAAAATATATAAAATTAAGATTCATAAAACATACTCTATTTCCAACTACAATTCCATATATATATTTCTCAAGTCCATCTTCCTTGCGCATCAGTATTTTTCAAAAAATCTGACTAGAATTGGTCAAGCGTGGCTGCCTTTTTAGCCAACATATATAAGAATTTAAAATGGTAGATAATGAGATTTAAAAATAGATTTTGTTCTGTTTGTTCTAGTATGTTGTTAAAACCAAACATTTGCCCTTAATTTGATCTTAAAATTCAAACTTTGTAAAAGAAAAAAGGTGAAAACGAGCTATTACATAACACAAACTCACTTATTTTTGAACCCGTGAAAATGAATTTTGCAGATTTCTTTCTAATGAGTGCAATACAGCAAACCTCAGTCCACGATTCAAACAAGTCAATATTAAAATCGTATAGATTTTCATTTTGAATTCATTCAATCATACCATTGTCTAGCCTTTGTTAATATTGGAGAGGTAAGAAATAAAATTACGTCAGCAGAGGCTCCCCTGCTCCGGAGGAAGGCTCTGTTTCAGTAGGGAATTTGTCTTACAAAGAAAAACAAGAGTGACTTTGTTCATCCATTACAAAGATAAACATTTCTCACATTTCTCATACCATATCATGGATGGAATTGGATTTGTAATTGGAAGAACATAAATGAAAATTTTTGAACTAATCCATGACAACCGGCTGGTTAAGCAATTCTAACCCGGCCGGAGAATATTGCTTCAGAAGAATGCGTGACAGTTAAATGGATTTTCGTGAAGCCAGTGCCTTATAATTTTCTGTTAGTATGGCTGATAAGATCAGTTCAATCTTATCTCTGTTCTTTCTCTTTAAAGTTCTACAATTTCTTTAACCAAAGTCTGGGAAACAACATTTCACTTTAAAAGAGCTTCTTCTTCCGGAGGGAGGCTCTGTTTCAGTAAGGAATTTGTGTAATGATTTGATGTGAAAGTTAAGTTCCAACCATGAACAGACGACAGTTATTTTGATTTCTCAAATACGAAACTCAAGGCTTGAGATGCAATAGATAATAATACATGGTAAAACACAACATGCGAGACGATAAAAACACTAAACACACTTTCCTTCTCTTAATTTTAGTAGCATCTAGCAAGCAAAGCAAGCAAGAAATCTTTGTAGTTTCCTTTAGCTACGTGTTCAATCTTCTCTGTAAGAGTAACTCCAATTTGCTTCCGATACTCTTCTCCAATCAGTTTCACATCCACAGCTGCACGGGTCACCACTACCCGAGTCAGACCCTCTTTAGTATTTTCATCTGCACCGGGTTTCATCGCTGCATCCAGAACCTGAAAAGGGATGAATATCAATGTTGAATTACTCAAGTCCAAGTAAATATTCCTTAACAACAAAACAATCTTATAATTCATCACCCCCTTACCCTAACAAAGTAAGTTTGAGGGGTAGATAGGCATTGGAGAGTATCCCTTAAGAGTGGATCGGAAACAGCCTCCTGGATTTAAACACGTAGAGTTAATAAGTAAAATGGGCTTTTACAGAGAAATTTTAGCACCAAAATTCTCACAATTGTTTCACACACACCATTGTGCTTATTATCCAGATTTCTAAGTGGTGAGTTCAAGGGATGTATGCTGGTTGTACCTCAATGTTCCTGCTGGAGATCTCCTTGAAGTGTTTGAAAACTACCCTGAGATGTGGCTTGCTTCTTGTTGACAGAATCCTCACTACCTCTTCATCTGCAATTAGACTCTTTCCATCAACCTTTCTAATGGCATTATATAGTATTTTGGCCTCAGATTTTGGAGCATCTTCATGAACCCGTGGACCTTCATACCGATAGGAGCTAACAAGGGCCACCAATAGCTGTTTGGTGCCAAAGAAAATGAAAGAAAATTTTACATTACCATTGTCAACGCTTTGCTTTAAACAGAACAAAGTTTATCTCTGTTCTCCTATTATAGTTTTCCCTTGTTGAAATGAAAAGTGAGATTGTAGGTGAAACCTTGCGAGGGATGCCGTTGACATTTAAGGCAACATCTTCTTCAATGGATCGATCGAAGAGACAATGGTAGGCCTTTCTTGCTCCTAACAGCGCTTTGGATGATCGAGTGCATGCTATCTCTGTTATCACATTGTATGATTTGGGCCCATCCACCACCGCGTTCCTAATCAGCCGAGCATCTCTTTCCCATTCATGCGTTGTCCACAGCACCACAGCGCTCTGATTAATTGCAAAAGTAAATAAATAAGTTAATTAAGCCCATTAAACCACTAAATTTTCTAACTCACCAATACACCAAATTAAGTCAAAACAAACAAATTTTCCCTGATAAAACTGCAGAATTCACATGCTTAAACAAAAGTAATCTGAGTTATAGGTCACCTTCAAACGTCGAAATTCATGGTCGAGATACTCAACAAATTGCGGCTCACATATCTCGAAAAGGTGCTCATCATCCTCTCCGAAGAATTCGGATTCCTTCCTGAATGATTTAGCATGCTCAGGGTGCCATTTCCCCAGTATTGCTATCATTGACTTCTCATCTACCCCAAGACCTTTCTTCCCCCAATAGTAATTCCAAAACCAAAAAAAAAAAAAAAAAGAAGGAAGAAGAAGGGTCAAAAATCAATTTTTAGTAAATTAAAGTAAAAAGAGAGAGTTAATTATTAATTGAACTCTGGGTTACAGAATGAAGAGCATATTGAGTTATTAACTAAGTTGAGGCTTTAGCTAAAGTTATTCAAAAAGAGTATCTGAATATCAGTGGCCTTTGAATGAACGAACTTACGAAAAATAGATAAATAATTTCCTAATTAAAATAAAAACAAACAGAAAAAAGAGGGTGAATGCACCACCTCTTTGGCTTTCTATTCCATAATTAAACATGAGTTAAGATTTCAGAGAGATAGAGTGAGAGAACCTGAGAAAGCACTGTTAAGGATTTCAATCTCATTGCTCACAGCCATTTCCACTCTGCTATGTTTTGCAAGTTCTGAAATCTCAAGGCAACTTAGGATGTTGGATATGAAGAACTAGCCTGTCATGCTGTATTTATATCAGACTACAGGGGTAGTTGGGTTATTTAGGAGGCTGCCTTTGGATGTTCACATGCTGCAAAGACCACTCTGTTGCCGAGAATATATTAATTGACATCCTAGTCCCCTGCAGGCGCTCTCAACAACTGGTAATATATTTAGCAAAAGCACCTCCAGAATAAGTGAACCAATTTTATTTCCATAAATAATTGTTTTTTGCAATTCAGGCCCTACATTTCGCTGTATTTATGTTGACTTCCCATGGAAGACTTCCTATATCTTATTTTTGTCTTCCAATTAGAAGAAAGTGATTACGAAAATCTTTTTCTCTTTCCAGTTCATGTCACCGTTGGAAAGCATCTTATACAACATCTTATACCTAATTTTGCCTTTTCTTTTCTTTTGATTTTTTTTTTGGGGCTATTTTTTAAAATTTTTAACTTCTTTTGTGCTTAATCAAACAATCCAATTCTTAGCACTACAAGAAAGCATCCGACCCTACTCCGACGCATGAGAACAAAGATTGCAATTCTTTTCTTTGAATAGTTAATGCAACCAAATATATATATATATATACATGTACATACATATATATATAAATATATTTTCCCCAATAATATTTAATTTTTACAGCTACTAAACATTTTCTTGACATAGCATATGTGTGTTACACTTGCATGGGTGGATGTAACTTTTTACCAAAGGCAAGAAATTATTAGTTTGATAGGATGTTGACATCGTTGCAAGTGCTTGAACTTTTATTGGCCATAGCTATGACATTAATAAATATATTTAACTGCAATAATTAATAAAATTTTCAAGAAACATTAAAAGTATATTATATTCCACATATAATTTACATATGTTCCAGTTTACTGAATGCTCTCACAACGAGGGAAAAATACAGCATTTTACTTGGTACATAAATCAATTTAAAAAATGTAATTTTTTTAAATAATTAATTCACCTATTTTTTAAAAAAGAGCTTGTGCACTCATTGGTGTCACATGGTCAATTATTTTAGGTGATGGATAAGATATGCTTGTAAGTGGTATTAGATTTAATAAGCTGGCTAATTGGATATCATATTAAACATATTTTAGTTTTACAGATTCTTCTTTGTTGTTTTATGTTACAAAGCATCTAACGCTTTTGCGAGGGTTGGGTAATAACCCTAATTTTTACCAAATTAATTGAGGAATTAGTTAATTAATGCATTGAGGGACTTAATTGCATCAAACAAAAGGAATCAGGCTTACTTAGAATTGTAGAGGTAAATGAAGAAATTAAAAAGAATCGGGGGTTTAAGTGAAAAATCAGGAAGTTTGAAGGCTTAAATTCAAATTGTTGGGGGTTAAGGTGAAAGAAATTAAACAAGGAGGACTAGGAGGGGAAGGCGCTTGAGTGCAAGGGCCGAATTGGAAATGCATAGGGAGTAGATTGGAAGAAATAGGAAATTAGAGGGATTAAATTGAGAAGGGCCAAGACTTTCAGTCGACCACCGACCAAATGCTTTGGAAGCAAAAATTGGACAAATTGATGTAAATTAACCACCATAGGTTCTATATAGAAACTCAAAGGAGGAAATAGAAGAATTTCCCTAGAGAAATTTGGCCTTTTTCCCTTTCTATCATATGAATTTCTTATAATAACTTTTGTGAAAGCCGAATCCTCTTCACCAGAGTTTTTGCTATTTTGCTTGGAGATTTTGTCAAATTGATCCTAGAAATCACTCCATTGGCATTGGTTTTCAAGTTTCTATCCATTGATTGAAGACCGAGATTGAGGTATGAATTAATTTTCAAGTTTTTAAGCCTCCAAGTCGTTTTACAGACAACTAGCTCAAAACTCGGGTTTATAGGTAAAACAAAAAGGACCTAGATGGCATTCAGGTTTGTACCAGTTTGTCTCAGGCAAATTGAGTCTGATTGGCTTAGGAG
The DNA here is from genome assembly GCA_911865555.2 of Thlaspi arvense. NCBI lineage: Eukaryota > Viridiplantae > Streptophyta > Magnoliopsida > Brassicales > Brassicaceae > Thlaspi > Thlaspi arvense. The sequence continues at coordinate 51,954 of CAJVSB020000091.1, forward strand.
GACAAGTCTAACTCAAGTGAGCTAGTCCAAACCAGTTTAAAAGGTTATTCAGCCAGTTTAACTCAGTTCTAGACAGTTGGGTCCAATTCAGTCCGGTTCTAAGATTTTTAGTTTGGTTCAGTACGGTTTTAAGCACCTATAATCCGATTTAGTTCAATTTTGAGTAGATATAAGCCCGTTCAGTCTAATTTTAGTGGTTTTTGGACTAGTTCATTTCAATTTTGTGGTTTATTTAACTAAACTAATCCGATTTTAGGGCTTTAAGGTCAGTTCAGTGGGGTTTGAAGTTGGTTCAATGGTGTTTTAGGTCGATTCAGTGATATTTGAGGCTAGTTTAGACTAGTTCAGTGGAGTTTGAGATGGTTCAATGGGGTTTCAAGCCAGTTTAGTAGTATTTGAGATCGTTTCAAGGGTGTTTGAAGCCAATTCAGGCTGATTCAATAGTATTTGAGACCAGTTCATGCTAGTTTAGTGGTGCTTAGGGCCAGTTTAGGTTGGTTCAGGGTATTTGATATTGTTCATTTTGGTTTAAGGGTTTTTGCGTAAGATTAGTTCATGTTTTCAATCTATTTTGAGTTCAGAACATAGAAAATGAGTCTCAAGATGCGTGACAAGGTTTTGAAATAGGATTAGGAACTGATTTCAGTAATTGAGCTCTTAATTAATTAAGTTTTAACTTTGATGTTGATGTTTTGCTATTGTAATTGTACATACATCTAAGGATATACATTTTGATCGTTCAGTTATTGTTTTGAAAATCAAGCCTTTCGATTTCATTTGTATTGTGAATAATAATACTTATTCTATATATGTATTTTGAAAGTTTATCCATTATCTACTACAAAAATGAGTTTTATGATACGAATAAATTATTGGTTATAATATGATTCATCAGTTTGAATAACAAAACCTAGGGCAGATATTCGAAATTGTTTTGAAAAGTAGTAGCTGATTTTGAAATATTACATACTTTTGCATCTAATCTAAAATAATACATATATGTTATTTGTTTGAAAAATGTTTGAACCTTATTTTATGTATATAGTGGGAGAAATATGTTCTGTTTGTGATATCTCTACTCTAAGATACTCAACCAGTGATCTGATATAATTTGTTGATACGAGATTTTGTTCTAGTATGTGGTATCTGATACTTGCGATATGATATGCTTTGTTGTGAGAAAAAAGCTCTGATATGATTCTGTTCTATTATATGATACCCTTGGCATGATTGCTTTGCCATTGAGATGATATTTTATTCTAATGCTTCCACTTAATTTTGAGTATTACGACACATATATTATGATTTTTGATGATATACTTTAGTTGCTTACTACCTAAATTATACATTTATGATTTTGGCATGTTTTACAATATTTGTCTTAGTATAACTAGAATTTGTATTATCATTTACTAAGTTTTATTTTCACCCCTTTTCCAATATTTTTAGATTATAGCGTTGGTTCACTTTTTCCTACGCATCATTGAACGTGTACGTATGGTTTCTCTAATGTGCCCAAGCCTGCAAACTGGCAATGTGGTTTATTTTTATTTGTACTTTAGAGTTGTTTCATTTATTTTCAAACAAGATCCTTATATTTGTATATATATTTGATGTTTATATCAGATTTGTTAAATTATAAATGTCTATTTCGTCTAAGGCTTATTGAGTTTGGTGATACAGTTTTAGTACCAATGACATACCTGGTGTTCAGGCGTGACAAGTTGAAAAAGAATATCATTGTTATCTATCTGGTTATATGCCATTACCGCTATTACAAACCCAAAAAATGTGTAGCATGGTATTCGTTGGTAGGTAGATCTAAACAAATTAGCATGTATAGTTTGAAAGTTCAAAACAAATGATATGTTTCATTTAATTTTAAATAAAATGTGAAAAGTCATGGTAGTTGGAGATATATTGTCGACATGGATTGTTTAATATGATCATAACTTCAACTAATAATTAATTTTTTAGTTCATTCAAAAAAATATTAACATGTATATGGAAATTATTATGTTATCTGTCTCATGTAAATAAAAATCTTTATTGTGACATATATGAAGAAAATAATAAAAATTAACATATTAAAATTCCCAATTGATTTTATTACTACTTTTAGATAGGGGTGTTCATGGTTTTAAAAAACCGAACCGGACCGAATCGAACCGTACCATACCGTACTGAAAGTTATGTTTTTTTTTTATAAATATTATAGGTTTTGGTATTAAGTAATATCGTACCGAATATTTTGGTATGGTTTAGGTTTTAGAAATTAAAAACTAATAAAAAAACCGTTCTGAACCGAATAATATATATAATAATTTATTAAATTATTTATATTTTATATGAAATATTTAAATTTTTAAAAATTAAAATCAATTTAATAGTAAATTAAAAAATTAAAACAAGAAAGACTCGTGTAAAAAATAGGTATAAATATGGGAATTGAAGTGTAAAAAGAAGAAATATATTTAACCTTAACCCCAAATTTTGTTTTGCTATAGTCCATGTTATGTAATCTCAGATTTTGTTTTGTTGTGATCCATGTTATGTAATGGGTTTCGACTCTAATAGTGTGGTATTCAAATAGCAAGGTCATAACTCAATTTGATGATATAATTTTTAGTATGTTTTGAGAGTTTTGACATTCTCTTACTTGGTACACTGAACAAATTATTTCATTTTTGATATACATAAAGTATGATCTTATGAAGGAGTTAGAGACATCTGATTTTGGATTAGAGATTGTGAGTATTGGAAAGTTTTAAAGTTTTCAAATCTTTCCTTTTATTTGCTAACTAGTTTGACATTCATAAAACATGATCATATGAAGGAACTAGAGACATTTAATTTTTAATTAAAAATTATGAGTGCTAGTAGTTTTAAGGTTTTCTAACTTTTTCGTTAGTCTCTAATGGCTTGTTTGATAGAATGTGAGTTTAAGGAAAGCGAATTTGGAAAAAGTGGGTTTGCTAAAAGTAGGTTGTGTTACTTGATTACATAGTAATGGTGAATGTTGATTATAAATAAAATGTCCAAAAAGGCAATTAATAAGTTTTTGCTAAATTTGCTTCCTTTTAGTTGAAGTAAAATTCTATGCACTAATCTAATTATATAGTGCTTAGATTTCCTTAATTTCTTTTTTTTCCCTTTAAATTTTCTTGATGCTTATATTGGAAATAAGTATATAAGAGACAAGGTGCCAATTTATATGTTGCTTGTAAGTCTTTGTGAAAATGAGAAAAACCCTTACTTGTTATTTCATATTATTTGACTTGAATGATTAGCGATAAAAACAATAACTTACTACTAAAAAAATTGAACCGAACCGTACCGAAATCGAAGAAAACCAAAGGGATTGGTACCAGTATCAAGAAGTGTGGTTTTGGTTTTAATTTCAAAAAACCAAATATATTGGTATGGTATAAATTTTGTAAAAAAACCATAAAAACCCGAACCGTGAACACCCCTACTTTTAGATATATAATAGTTACTTTATACCCATTTGAAAATAAAATTATTCATTAACAATTCGTTAAGATGTGCGATTTGTGCATTGGGTGTTAGAATAAAATTTTTGCTGTCACAATCCATACCCAAACTTAAAAGTAATTTTTCAAGACTATTTGAAAAAATCTTGTGTGACTTTGTGTCATGCCCCAACCCGAAAGCATGACTGGTACCAGGATTGGCGTACCAACCCTGGTAATCCTCTGACCAAAACGAAGCAGATAAAACGTCTTATCAGAAAACTGACAATATATATAACAGAACGCATTTGAACTATACACGGAGTGTTTAAAGTACAAAAAGGTGAATACACATAGAAAGTGCCTGTACAATTGAGTCAGTGCAGCGGCGACGAAACTGACGCTAGAGCTACCGCTAACAATCATAACTGGAGTCTGGAAGGTGGGGAAAAAGGGGTGAGTATATAACTCAGTGAATGACAATACTACTCTAAACTTGCCGGGACAGAAACTATAGTCATTTAAAACACACATGTCGTTGCCAACTAATAACATAGTTACAAAAATCAAATTTGTCTCAGATAACACATGTAGTTTACATATGCACAGTCAGAATCAGAAAAACAGAAATCTGTTGGAGTATCAGAATGTATCATATAACACATATTAGAACCAAAGCCACATATGGATCCAAGGCACTCCCCGCATGCTACGACAACCCACCATCTGCCAGCTGAGCCACTGGCATCCCATATCAGAATAAGAGTCACAGGTGGACCCAGGGCACTTCCCACACGCTACAATGGCCAACCGTACGACGGTAGAGCCCCTGACATCCCATATCAGAATCAGAGTCACAGAAGGACCCAAGGCACTTCCCGCACGCTACAGTGGCCAACCGTCCGACGGCCAAGCCCCTGCGTCCCGAATCAGAATCAGAGTCACATATCTCATATCTGTCGCACTGGGATCCTGTGTCAGAATCAGAATTAGAATCAGAATCACACATATCACATCATTGGGCCTAGGGCACTCCCCGCATACTACGGTACCACACCGTCTGTCGGCTGAGTCCCTGGCACCCCATATCAGAACCAAAGTCAGAACCAGAAAACCGAAATCACATGAAAACTCACGATCGATTGACTTTTGAAAATGTATGTATCATTAAGGCATGCATATAATTAATTATAAAAATAATTTCAAGCTTATCATACTTTAAAACAAATAAATTCATGTCCTGAAACTTAATACCACATTTCAGAAATCAAAACACAGAAATTAACCAAAAACTAGAATGCAAACACATGTACAGAGAGTATTGTCACTCACTGGACACGTCAAAACCGGAAACTGACACTCTGAAGAATTGCTCACGGATCAAAGCATACCTCCTCAAGTGTATCTACAATCATCAAACGACGAGTCAGAATCGAAACTGAATTTACTCCCCAAAAGGCTTACTTATCGCAAGTGGCCTGGGACTTCTCCAGTCCGGGATCCTAACACGCATCTCGAGACACCACTAACTTACTTTAAAACCTTGCGAGTCACTAACATTCAATGCACTACTTAATCACTCCCAAATTTACGGAACCCATCTATATAACCCTCAAACCGTAGTGAATCGACCTCAAAACCCTCAAACTGGCTTAACCTGGTTCAAACCTATCTCTAACTCAACTCAATTGGCCACGAAACACTCAAAATCGGATTTAGAAAGCCCAAAAACCCTAGAAACTGGTTTGAACTGGCCAAAAAGGCCTTGAACCGGGCTAGAAACCATAATCTTAAGTGCCAGTTCACTGAACTGAGCCCGGCTCACCTTCAACCGGACATCCAAAAATCACCAAACTTTATGGTTAGCTAGGTTTAATCATGTTGAACCAGGAACCGGTTCAACCTCCCCAAGAACTGGCCTAAAAACCAGTGAACCGGTCACCCGAAGGGCACCACACTAAACCAGCCAGTTCACCTTGAACCGCCCACCCAAAATTCTTCGAACCCACTTAGTTTGATAGGTATTTTCTTCCTGAATCCAGAACCGGTCCAACTTCCCAAATCTAATCCCATTTGACCACTGAACTAACCGGTCAAACCCTCAGTCAACCTTGGCCGGTTTGCCTTTCAAAACCCTAATTCAATTATTAAATTAATAAATTCTCAGTTATCTAATTTCCCCCTATCCCCAGTCACTCCTTATCCCTAATCTTGGCCTACACCCGAGATAGCATATCCTAACAATTCACTGGGTTGACTCACCAAGTCAACCCAATCAAAACTTCTGCTAGCTGAGTCAACCCGCAGATTGACCCAGCCCGGCCTAGCCCACGGGGCCAGCCCACTGGTCGTAGCCCGGACAGGGCAAGCCCAGCCCAAATGGGCCTGGCCCGGCCTAGCCCAGTACAGGACCCGGATCATTCCGAGTCCTTTCTTATTCACCCGCTAACCTGGCATCCCTACCCAGTTGCAGACCCGATGTCTACAACCAGAAAACCAAAAAAAAAAAACAGAAAGAAAACAATCCCAACCCAACTTACCTAAACCGATCCCGACCAAAGCCTGAAGAACTCCCTCCGGCAAACCACCCTGCACCGATTAATCGATTTAATTTGCTCCAAACAGCTCAAAATCACGAAAATTCTAGCTCGGGCGTGAACGGACCGACTGAAACCAAAGAAACCCCAAATTCCCTCTCTCTTCTCTCAAAAACTCTAAATTGACAGAGGGGTTTGATTGGTTTCCTAAAAACGCACGCAAAGGTGCAGAAATCCACCAAAAAAAATCATCACATGGCCGGTCAAAACAGCAAGAACCGCTGGTCAGTCACTGCTCATGCCAGAATTTCTGCATAATTGCTACTTAGTCCCTCAAGCCTAAGCTTTCTACAATCCAGCCCTTCATATTTTTAATTTGACCCCCAAACCCTGAATTCTTGCAATTACACCCCCGGTCTAAAAAAATGAAAATTTAAATATCTGGGTTATTACATTCTTCCCCCCTTATAAAAATTTGTCATCGAATTTTAGTACTAATACATACTCCAAAATCTTCAAAGCGCAGTCGGTCTCCATCGTCTGAATCTCCCAGACCCACTCTCAAATCGGAATCACTGCTAAAAACTAGTACCCTATTAGTTTCAACTATTTACCCAATTGGACCAAAACTTAAGAATCATCACGAATAACTAAAACTAGAACCAAATAACATATGGATTTCTAGAAAAGCAAACAGAAATCATACCTATAGCCATTATAGGCGCCTAGCCACTGCTCTCATCTCTATCATCTCTCCCCTAATCACGTAAGCCTAACGGCTCCCCAATTGTCGGCCCCTTGGTCTGTGACGTAGTGCCTACAGTTAGAATAACCCCTAATGAACATGGGCAATCTCTCGCAACATGTCTCCGCTACCCACAACGATAACAAGCCCTCATCACTCGAACAACCTCTCGAGAAAATGGGCAACTCCAGACCAGATGACCTCGCTGTCCGCATCCATAATAGCTCACCAACTGCCAGCTCGAAAGACCAGGATCACCAGGTGTAGGGACAGTAATCGACAACTACCTACTAAAGGAGCCATCGCTTCCAAAACGTCGACGACCACGAAACAATGGCCTCCTCCCCCTCAGATTGAACCTGCCGCTAACTACTCCTCTCCTCGTAAACCTCCCCCTCATATACCGTCGTATTGGGGTCATCACCACTAGAATATGTTAGCTTCAAGGTTTTATATTTATTTTGATAATGACAAAATAAATTAAAACTATTATATATATATAATGAATAATATGGACAATTTATAATATTAAGTTTATTATTTAACTACATACATTATATGTATTAGATTGTGAAACTGTCAAATTAAACATATGTGTAATAAATTAATTATATCTTACTATAAAAAAGTCAAAAAATTATAAAGTCAATTTTATATGAAACTACACTCAAATATCTTTATTTTGATATATAATTCATCATATACATTATTTTATATTAAAGTAGTTTATTATATCAATCTCATATATTATTTTCTGAAAAAGTCATTCTTGAAATATGCACGATATTTGTTTTAATTAGTAAAATATAACTTATGATATAAATAAAATTTTGAATTAATTTTATTTGTAAAGTAGACATGCTAAGCTTTAAATGTATATATTATATGCACGTTTTGAACTTATAGATTGATAAATATAATTTTTCAAAGTGAGCCATGTTACAGAGTTATACTGTCAGCAGATAAAATGAGTATACTACAGTATTTTTATCATATCTTAAAATATAAAAGTCAAATTTGTACAAATCCAATTTTGAATGACAATAGACATTATAAGCTTTTCAACAATATATAATTTGGTATTTTTGAATACACATACAAATTTCTAGACAATTTTGAACTTAGCCAACAACTTTTGACAAAAGCAATTTTATAGTCTGACATATTGATGAACTTTTGATCATTTCTCTCAAACGGCGCACTATAATTCAATGATTCTTTTTTCATTTGAAAACAGATTCATTCAGGAGTATCCAAGAATTTTTTAAGAATATTTGAACGTTCGGAACCATTTTATTTGAATTTTTGAAATGAGCCAATGTGCAATTACTGTTGAAAAATGATTTTGTCTTCTACAAAGGCCAATGTCTCATTGGTGTTTTTGCTTGTAAAAGGAGCATAGATTGAAGGGAGAAACACACAACAACAAGCTCTTAAAAGCCTTCTCAATCTCTCTATAATTCTTTGTGCTATATTATTTATTACTAGATCAAAGAGTGCATAGAGGAAATTATTTTATACTTGAAAGTGCCTCTTTGAAGTGAGATTATTTTTGTACATGAGTGATAGCTAATCCTACTTAAGAGGAATTGCTACATTTCTACTCCATCTTCATTACAATTTGTATTGGTGTTTGAAGCTCACCGAATCAAAGGCTTTGTAATCAGGATTTCTTACCTCCACCAAGTGTAAGGGACTTTGTTTGTATTCGGGATTTCTTGCCTCTGTCAAGTGCAAGAGACTTAGTAGAACCTCAGCTAGTTGAAGCTCGAGAGAGTAGACGTAAACTTGGATAGCAAGTCGAACTACTATAAAAGAGTTTGCATATCTTATCCCTACTCTCTTTACTTTACTTAAAATTGTTTTATGTTTATTATTGGGTGAATTGTATTAGTTTATTTAATTCAATATTTTTATTATTTTTAATTTTTTCACACACTTAGCTTCCGCGATAAAAACCCAATTCACCCCCCCTCTTGGGTTGCCTTTTGGGACAACAGAATAGTGGAGCGCCTACTCGCATATCAACAGGAATTGACGGTCTTGCCACTACCCCCTCAAGAGCAGTAGCACTACTCAGCGATCGCCCGGCTAATACCAGCCACCTGTTCCTGTCCACATCGCTCTCAGTGAGGCTGCCACCACCCTCTGTAACGACCAGATATCCACTATCAACCCGACCACGATGTCGGTGAGCGTGGTCAAACCCCAACTGGTAGCTGACTCCTGAGTCCATCTCGCCGCCCGCTTACGTCCTCTACCTCGCCATGTACCTTGAATCGAAGGAGGGCAGATCCACCCACAGAATCTCCTGACGTCCCTGAATCCTCACGAGGAACCCCGTGCACATTGACCGGTGAATCCATCAAGACACAAAATACAGGGATCAAAGAGGTATCGAAAGAATTGAGCACAGAGGAATCGAAATGCTGACAGCAAACACATCCTAAAAGGTCATCGGCAGTCCTTCTATTATGAGAGTAGGGCCCTTCACCATCATAACAAAAGCACTACCAAAGAATTCCACTCCAGTATTTCCAGATCAAAACCTTGCTTTGATACCACTTCTGTCACACCCCAACTCGGGAGCGTGACCAGCACCAGGTTTGGCGTACCAACCCTGGTAAGCCTCTGACCAGAACGAAGCAGATAAAATGCCTTATCAGAAAACTACCAATATATATTACAGAACACATCTGAACTTTACACGGAGCGTCTAAAGTACAAAAATGTGAATACACACAGAAAGTGCCTGTACAATCGAGTCAGTACAGCGGCGATGAAACTGACGCTGGAACTACCGCTGCCAATCAGAACTGGAGTCTAGAAGATGGGAAAAAATGGGTGAGTATAAAACTCAATGAATGACAATACTACTCTAAACATGCCAGGACAGGAACAATAGTCATTTAAAACACACATGTCGTTTCCAACTAATAACATAGTTACAAAAATCAAATTTGCCTCAGATAACACATGTAGTTTACATATACACAATCAGAATTAGAAAACAGAAACATGTCGGAGTATCAAAACGTATCACATAACACATATTAGAACCAGAGCCACATATGGATCCAGGGTACTCCCCGTATGCTACGGCGACCCACCGTCCACCAACTGAGCCCTTGGCATCCCGTATCAGAATCAGAGTTACAGGTGGACCCACGGCACTTCCCACACGCTCCGGTGGCCAACTGTACGACAGTAGAGCCCCTGACATCCCATATCAGAATCAGAGTCACAGATGGACCCAAGGCACTTCCCGCACGCTACAATGGCCAACTGTCCGATAGCAGAGCCCCTGGCGTCCTGAATCAGAATTAGAGTCACATATCTCATATCTGTCGCACTGGGATCCCGTGCTAGAACCAGAGCCAGAATCAGAATCAGAATCACACATATCACATCATTGGGCCTAGGGCACTCCTCGCACGCTACAGTACCACACCGTCCGCTGACTGAGTTCCTGGCACCCCATATCAGAACCAGAGTCAGAACTAGAAAATCAAAATCACATGAAAACTCATGACCGTTTAACTTTTGAAAATGTATGTATCATTGAGGCATGCATGTAATTAATTATAAAAATAATTTCAAGCTTATCATAGTTTAAAACAGATAGATTCATGTCCTGGAACTTAATACCACATTTCAAAAATCAAACACAGAAATTAACCGAAAACCAGAATGCAAACACATGTACAGAGAGTACTGTCACTCACCGGATATGTCAAAATCGGAAACCGAGACTCTGAAGAACTGCACACGGACCAAAGCATACCTCCTCAGGTGTATCTACAATCATCAAATCACGAGTCAGAATCGAAGCTAAATTTACTCCCCAAAAGGCTCACTCATCAGAAGTGGCCTGGGACTTCCCCCAGTCCAGGCTCCTAACACACATCTCGAGACACCACCAACTCACTTTAAGACCCCACGAGTCACTAACATTCAATATGCTACTTAACCAACCCCAAATTTACGGAACCCATCTTCATGACCCTCGAATCGTAGTGAACTGGCCTTCAAAACCCTCGAATCGGCTTAACTCGGTTCAAAACTATTTCTAACTCAACTCAATTGGCCACGAAACCCTCAAAATCGAATTCAAAAGGCCAAAAAAACCCTAGAAATCGTTTTGAACCGGCCAAAATGGCCTTGAACCGGCCCTGAACTGGACCAGAAATCCTAATCTTAAGTGCCGGTTCACTAAACCGAGTCCCGTTCACCTTGAATTAGACATCCAAAAATTACCAAACTTCATGGTTAGTTAGGTTTTATCATGTTGAACCAAGAACTGGCCTAAAAACCAATGAACCGGTCACCCGAAGGGCAACCACACTAAACCGGCCGGTTCACCTTGAACCAGCCACCCAAAATTTTCCGAACCCACTTGGTTTGATAGGTATTTTCTTCCTGAATCCAGAACTGGTCCAACTTCCCAAATCCAAGCCCATTTGACCACTGAACCAGCCGGTCAAACCCTCGGTCAACCTTGGCTGGTTTGCCCTTCAAAACCCTAATTCAATTATTAAATTAATAAATTCTCGGTTATCTAATTCCCTATCCCTAGTTAGTCCTTATCCCTAATCCTGGCCCACACCCGAGATAGCATATCCCAACAATTCACTGGGTTGACTCACCAAGTCAACTCGCAGATTGACGCGACCCGGCCCGGCCTAGCCTAGCACAGGACCCGATCATTCCGGGTCCTTTCTCCTTCGCCTGGCAACCCAGCATCCTTACCCGGTTGCAGACCCAACGTTTGCAACCGAAAACCAAAAAAAAAAAACAGAAAAAAAAAAATCCAATCCTAGCTTACCTCAACCGATCTTGACCAAAGCTTGAAGAACTCCCTTTGGCAAACCACCCTGCACCGATTAATCGGTTTTAATTTGCTCCAAACAGCTCAAAATCACGAAAATTCCAGCTCGAGCACGAACGGGCCAATCGAAACCAAAGAAACCCCAAATTCTCTCTCTCTTCTCTCCAAAACTCTAAATTGACAGAGGGGTTTGATTGGTTTCCTAAAAACGCACGCAAGGGTGCGGAAATCCACCAAAAAAAAATCATCACATGGCCAGTCAAAACAGTAAGAACCGCCAGTCAGTCATTGTTCATGCCAGAATTTTTGCATAATTGCTACTTAGTCCCTCAAGCCTAAGCTTTTTGCAATCTAGCCTTTCATATTTTCAATTTGACCCCCAAACCCTAAATTCTTGCAATTACACCCCTAGTCTAAAAAAAATGAAAATTTAAATACCTAGGTTATTACACTTTGTCACCATCAAAATGAGTTGACGCAAGATGATGTTATTGATAATTACCAATACACACATAACAAATAGTTAAGATAAAATACATTGCCTATTAAATATTAAACATTATTTTATTACAACATTTATATTTCTAACAACAAAATTTTAAATATTTATAAAGTCCAAGATTTGTGAGATGTACAACCCCAAGTCAATGAAAATAATAATAAAACTGACGTATAAAATAGTACTTACTTCAAGGACATATTGAATACAAATATTTGGTGTATAGAAAAATATAACATCATAATAATTAAATAAAAAAATTAAAAGATATAGAGAAGTAATAATAGTATTAGAAGGTGATGGCAATATGTGGTGGCATATTACTATGCATCTACTTTCTCCTTTTTTTCTTTTTTTTTTAGTTTATAGTTTTTCGACCAACCAAAATAGTTGGAGTTGATATTATATGTGCCCTTTATGTTGTCTAAGATTAAATTTCACGTTAAGTTAGATTGAAGAGTATAGATTAAGCAAATATTTAGAGAGGTAAATAGTATTTGGAACAGTTTAGTTAAGACGAATCTATCTCAGAAGATTGACACAAAAGATTGAACCCTTCTTCCAGTCAAGTTAGGATTATATTGTGTAGTTTGTTTGTTTGTTTGTTTTTTGTTTTTTTTTTTTTGACCTAAGCCCCACAATTACAAAAGAAAAAAAAAAGAAAAAAAAGGAGCACCTGAATCACGGGGGGACAAACGACAAGCCATTATCCTTATATGTGTTATTGCTGTATTGCTGCCTCTTTCATTTGATGAGCTGTAGTGAGGTTCCACTTACAACTACCAATATAATCCAAAAGCAACAAAGCATCCCCACGTCATGCTGTGAAATAATAATGTTACGTTGCATGACTTTTGATCATATCATATGGTCCTCGTGCACGAGGTTAATTTGTCACTCCACTTGAAATCTCAGTAAATGTGATGGGCCACCTTTGGTGGGTGCAGATCAATCGTTAGAAAAAATCATCATATAACTGGGTAGTCATGAGTATTTTTTTAATTAAACTGTGTGGCTATATTTATATATATATATATATAATTTATTTATTTTGTATTTATTTTTGGTACACTCTTCCAAATTAATTTTTATTTTGTAACTTTTCCTAAAACACATGGGATAGGATTTGTCTCTCTTTTCCTTCCTTTTTTTTTTTTTTTTCTTAGTACGTTTTGAGTCTAAGTCTAGGTTAAGAAAGAGAAAAGGTCAGAATTTAACATAACCTCTAAATAAATTTTACTAATGTTATATCACTTGCACCAATCCTTGAATTCAACAACTCTCTCATGTTTTTAGTTCATAAATTGAGTTCTGCTTTGAGAAAGACCCAAACCTACTTCTAGTGGGACTTTGATACGTCCCGGATTCCTTTTTATTTTTGTGTGGTGCTAAGGGGAGTTAGGGGATTAATCCAACATCCTACATAACATATTTCAATTAGAATGTGGACAAATATTAATTTCCTCACCTGTCAAAGCCCATTTTCCAGCTGATTCATTTAATATTTAGATTTTTCTTGACAGCTGTATAGGGTAATTTCTACCGCTTAACATCTAAAATACTGAAAGCATGTTTGTTCACCAAGGATCACTGGGCCACGATTATATCTTGAAGAATAATCTCATTGTACGTCTGTAATTTGTATGGAAAAGCATGTCTTTTTAATTAATTTTTATTAAATTAAAAGTCAACATCAGAACTTGGGTTAAAAGTTAAATGGCTAGAAATTTAAACGAGATGGACAATATATTAGTTTAAATGATCGATTTTTTAATGTAATCATGTTATGAAATCCATAAATTGGAATTTATACCTCGTCTTTATGTTAGTTGTTATCCTTCACTAGCCCATTAGTCAATAAGCAAAAATTAGAGAATAAACATTTTAAAGCAAAGCAAGGTAAGTAGATAAATGAACGAATATTTACTAACTACTTAAAATTTGTTAGAACATAATTTGGGTGTTCATATATCAACTCAAAACTGAAAATGTAGTCGAAGTTAAGGAACAAAAGTTCTTGAAAAAGCTCACTGTTCTTCGTCAACTAAAATAATACAATTTGAAAATATTAATAATGATTTCGTGCTGAGATTGGAATCTTATCCTTTTCTTCTCTCCAAATCTTCCCACCTACCAAATAATAATAATTTGGATTATAATGGGAAGAGCTTCTCTACAGGATGTTCAACAAACTGAATTAAACCATTTAAACCGATAAAATCATAATTTAGTTTGGTTCAGTTCAATATAGAAAGTTATTTTTTTTATACATTTTAGTTTGATATTTAACATTTAAACAAATTGTACAAACTAAACCAAACTGTATAATTTAAATATATATAAAATAAAAATCTTATATATAATATTTTTATTATTTGATTGTATATTTCTTTTTTTTACTATTTTTTATATTTATATTTATTCTAATAATTGATTTTTTTACAGTGTGATCTATATTAATATGAATGAAATTTTGTAATATTGTATAGATATATTTATTGTATAATGTATAACGATTATAGTTATTGATAAATAATGAATTTATTGAGTTAAATAAATACATTAGAAAAAATAGATCACAAGTTTTTAGAAAAAAATCTTTTAAATTTTTTATAGAAATAGTAAATTTAATTCATTTTATTTTATAAATTATAAATCATAATTTGAAACTAAATCAAATCGTGAACTGTTATTCAATTTAGTTTATAAAAATTATAAATTATAAAATATAATTTAATTTAAATTTAAATATCAAATTAAATCAAATCAAAACATAAACACACACCTACTTCCTTGTACTAGATTGTTGATTGACAGTACTCATACGTAACCGGAATTAGTTCTAATTTTGAGGAGAAGCTTGGAAAGCAACTTGAAGAAGTGGTAATGGCACGCTTTGCATGATAATTCTCTTTTTTCATTATTATTTTAAATATGGTGCATATACTTTAAATTGAATCAGCTGGTGCACGGTAGGAATAAAGAAGATCTCTCGTGCTCATGGTCATGGGCAGTCAAATATCACTCATTGCCTTTTCCTGTATTGAAGTATTTATTTATTTTTACATATAATCAACAAGCAGCTCATGCCTCACCCCATGCTTTATGTTTTCTTCTTCTTTTCTTTTACGTGAATAACTCTTTTCTCTTTAAACATGTTTAAATGTATTACCACCCAAAATTAAGATTGAATTACTAAAGCTAATAAATCTCGAATAGATCAAATATATAAAATTCAGCCAAATTTAATATATATAATATAAACAAATGTAATTGAAAGATCTTGTTTTGAAAAGAAAATTAAGCAACTCTAGAATAAAAATAGTATGAATAATAATTTCCTTACATCACAAATAGCTCGATAGAATGTCACGTTCTCATTCATGAAAGCGATCAGAAAGGTAAGCTCATACTATGATATGAAAATATTGAAAAATAAGTGAGTATGAAACTCAGTAAATAATAATACAAACTCTAATTATACTAGAATATACATCGTAAAACATATCAAATGTATACACATAATAAATAGTGAGCAAAGTATACATATCACCGAGAATCACACGGTTATGTGTAATAGCCCTAATTATTAAATTTACAGGAAATTGGTTAATTAGTGGGTCTAGGGATTTAATTATATAAATTAAATAAGTATGAGGCTTAATTAAGAATCTGGAAGGGCATAAGTGAAGCAATTAAAAGAATTAGGGGTCTAATTAAAAAATTAGGGCTAAATTTGAAGCCATTAGGGGCCAAATTGAAAGAAAGAAAAAAGGGAGGACCAAATTGGAAAGGCGCTCAAGTTCGGGGGTCAAATTGGAATAGTAGAGGGAGTTAATTGAAAGGAATTGAAGTTTGAGGGATTGGACTATGATAAGACCGAAAGTTTTAGTTGGTCGACGACTAAAGACTAGAGATGCTGAAATTTGGTCCAATTTGGATGAAACAACTAGCCTTAATGATGTATTTATGGGTTTCAGTGCTTTAGTATGGAATACCTTCATCAATTTCGTGTTTGGAGTGAGAATTTGTGAGAAATTGGCTTGGAACTATTCAGGAGTTCTGTAGAGGTCTAAACGTGATTCTCTGAAAAATTTGAAGATTTTGGCTGTTTAATTCTCTGATTTGGCTTAGAACTTATCTCATTGGCATCGATTCTTCATTTTTCAACCATTGATTGGTCCAGATAAGCCTTAAAATCTCAAAAATTTGGCTTGGAAAGGGCCAAGTACGAGTAGCAAAAACTAGGTTTGAAAACCAGGATTCCTAGTGTAGAAGACAAACCCAGATTGCATCCAAGTCTGTCCTAGGTTAGTCAAGCCGGGTTAGCCTAATTGGGCTAGATTTGACTGGTCGAGGGGCTAATCTGGTCCGGTTATGATGGTTCTGACTAGTTCCCAGTTCAGTAGGTGAGGTGCAAACAGATTGAATTGGTTTTGGGTTTTAGAGTATGCCAAGTCACCTTGGTTTTGGTGTGTTTTGTGACTGAATTGGTCTAGCTTTAGGGTTTTGGGGCCAGTTCAGGTCAAACCAGTGGCATTTGAGATGGGATCGGTTCGGTTCTCTAATATTTGAGGCCGATTCAGTCTAATTATGTAATAGCCCATTTTTTTCAGTTTATTTAATTGATTTTGGGGTATTTTGCAACAATTGAAAGTTTTGGGGGTTGATTCAAAAATTGGTGGATTAAAGTGAACATAACAAAAGTTAGAGGACGGAATTGAAAAAAAAAGAAAATTTTCTGGCCGAAAGTCGGCTGAAGAACCTGGAAGGAGTGATTTGCTCCAATAAGAGTTAAACAACTCTAATTAGCTTTAAAGCTTGGTATATAGGTAAGAAACGAGTCTAGTTAAAGGTGCAATCAAGAAAATTGGGGAGAAAAAGAGGGAGAACGAAGCAAAGGAAGTCGACGGTGCCGACTGGTGGATTTTCTAAAAAATTGGGACATTTAGCTCAAGTTTCTCCAATTAAAAGTCTTCGTGAGGTTCGCCAGGCTTGGAAGAGGGATTTTCAGCCTTCGATCAGTCCAGGTAAGTCTTGAATCGGGATTTTCTTCAAGTTTTGGGGATCCGGATCTGTTACAGACCCGAATGTTGCTTCCGGGTGAAAAAGACTAACCCAGATAGTATCTGGGTCCGTCTGAGTCGAACCGGGCGAGTCAGCTCGGTTCACTGAGCCGACTCAGCCCGGGTTGGGTGTGGTTAGGACTAGGCTGGATTGGGCCCAGTCCCGATAAGCTTGGGCCGAGAGAGGCCCAAGCAAGTTGGGTCGGCCCAGCTGGGTGGGCTAAGCCGAGCCTTGGATTGGGTCGGCCTAGGTGGGCTAAGCCGCGAGCTGCGGCTCAAGCTGAGCCAAAAAAAAAAGGGGGGGCTTTGACCGAACTGGCCAAGGCTTTGACCGGCCGGTTCAGTAGTCAATTTAACTTGGAATTTGGATTTTTGATCGGTTCTAGGTTTGGGAAGGAAAAATCTATCAAACCAAATGGGTTCGAGAAATTTTGGGTGACCGATTCACTGGTTTTTAGGCGGTTCTTGGAGAAATTGAACTGGTTCCTAGTTCAACACGATAAAACCTAGTTAACCATGAAATTTGGTGATTTTTGAATGTTTGGATCAAGGTGAACCGGCCTCGGTTCACGTATCAGTACTTAGAAATAGGGTTTTTGACCCGGTTCAAGGCTGGTTCAAAGCCTTGTTGGCAAGGTTAGACCGATTTCTAGAGTTTTTGGGCCTTCTGAATCCATTTTTGAGGGTTCTGTGGTCAATTGAGTTGAGTTCGAGATAGTTTTGGGATCGGGTTAGGCCGATTCAAGGGTTTTGGAGACTGGTTCACTATAATTAAGGATTTTAGAGGTTGGTTTAGTAGTGTTGTGGGTTGTTGATAGACAGTTGCATGTTAGTGAGTCGTGTAGGTTCCAACGACAGGTCATGTTGCACCGAGATGCATGCCAGAGGGTCGGTTGGGATTTGAATCCGATTTGAGGCTACTGAGCTTGTTTCTTGTGCCGATTTTGGCGTTGGTGATGGTTTTGTATATTTTTTGTTACAGATACACCAAAGAAGGCGCGTCCTAGTCCGCGAGTTAAGTGAGGGAGAACGGGAGTTCCTTTTTGTTCAGCCCTAGTACTGTAAGTGATGATACCCTCTCTATGAATGTATTTTCATACTTGTTTTTCCTAGCATGATGACTACATGGAATTGCGAAATTGTGTTGACATATATATGAATCTTGGAATACGTGTTATGTGTTTTGTGAACTGTTAGTGAGTTATGTTAGTATGTGAAATGGCTTTAATTATTATGGGTTGCATATGTTTGTACATCTGTTGTGTGAATGTGTGGGAAGTGCATGATGCGCTAAGACTGTTGGCTCTAGTCATGAGAAGGAGAATGCCTCTCGACCAAGAGCGTGGTATGGTTGCTCGAGTGAGCGTGTGGCTCAGGTCAGGAGATGGGTGATGCCTCTCGGCCGGCAGCGTGGTATGTGACTGTGTTGGGGCCTGATCGTGAGACGGAGACTTCCTCCGATCGAGGCCAGAGTCTCAGTGATCATTGTACTACCAGACATGTGTGTTTGGGATGCTGGTATTGCTCGTCGTGTGCATGTCGGTATTTAGGTGGTTTTGAATGCGTGGTGTGATGCATAACCCAACATGCATAGACTAGGTATCATCCGTACTCACTGAGTTTCGTGACTCACTTTTTTTTTATAAACTTTCCAAATTTGGGTTGTTGTCCTTGAGTAACGAGCTAAAGTCGAGGCGGTCATCGGCAACTTTGTTTGACGTACGGGCAAGTTCTTTGTTTATTTATTTTGTATTCTAGTGCTCCCCTTATCACTCAAATAAGATCCTGGATTTGTATTGGATGGTTTGAGATATATATATATATATATACTTTGGTTGGTATGAGTATGAGTTTGTTGTTGTGAGGCTGACTAGGGTCGGAGGACTTTAGTGCCAGTCACAGGCCTGGGTTTGGGCCGTGACAAATTATGTGGGGTTTGAGGCTATTTTAGTCTAGTTTTATGGGGTTCGAGGCTAGTTCAATCTAGTTCATAGGAGTTCTTGGCAGATTCAGTCCGATTTTAGGGTGTTTAGGACTGGTTTAAGACGATTCAAGGGTAATTGAAAGATTTAAGCCAACAAAGTAATTCTTACAACCAATTGGGGAAAATTTTCAATCGAAGTGATTGACTTTTCAACGAAGATCCAAGCAAACCTCATGGAGCTTTTATGCAGAAATTGCCTAAAATGGAAGCAATTCAATAGAAATTGTTTGTGAATTTCGAGAGCATACTTCATTTCGATCATTTATAAGAAATTTTTGGCATTGAATTGCACCGATTTAGCTCCAATTGTCCAGATCTTTCAGCTAGTTGCCAATTGGAAGTTTCTTGATTTCCTCATTTCAACCTCGTAAATTTTAACTATTCTAGTTTAATCCTAACTTATTTTGATTTTAGTCCCCAAATTCCTGTGCCTTTTTCATTACAGTCCTCCTTCTTTATTTTCTTTCAATTTAGCCCCTGGTAATTTCAAAATTAAACTCTAAACTTCTTGATTTCTCACTTAAGCCCTTAAATTTCTTAATTCATTCACAAAATCCAAACTTCTTGGTTTTTGGGCCGGTTCATTTCAATTTTATGGTTTAATTGATTAGTGCACTCCAGTTTTAAAATTTTAAGGCCAGTTTAGTGATATTCAAGGTCGTTTCAGGCTGGGCCAGTGGTGTTTGAGGCCGATTTTGGCCAGTTCAGTGGTGTTTGAGGCTAGTTTAGACCAATTTGGTGGTAATTATGGCTAGTTTTAGGCTTGCTTGAGGGTGTTTGAGGCTATTTTAGTGGTAATTAAGGCCGATTAAGGGTGCTTGAGACAGTTTAGGAGTGTTTGACGCCGATTTAGGTCAGTTTTGTGGTATTTGAGGCTAGTTCAGGGGTGTTTGATGCTGGTTTAGGCTGGTTTAGTAGTATTTGAGACCGATTTAGGCTAGTTTTGTAATATGAGTGATAACACTTATTCTATGATTGTATTTTGAAATTCAATCAATTATTTATTACAAAAATGATTTTTATGATACAAATAAATTATTTGTTATGATATGATGTACTGGTTTGGATAACAAATCTAGGACACATATTCTGGAGTTGTTTTTAAAATGCAGTAAGCTAATTGAAATTATACATATTGTTGCTTCTAATTTGAAATAGATCGTACATGTTATTTGCATGAAATTATTTGAAACATGCCTCCTTCATAAATCTTATTTTATATATATGGTGGGAGATATATATTTTATCTGTGATAAGTCTGTCTATGATACTTCTGACTTGAGATATTCGGCTGATGATCTGATACAATTTGATGATATGAGATTTTGTTATGATATGTGATATTCAACACATCTGACATGGTACACTCTATTGTTGAGATGATATTCTGTTCTGATACTCCTATAGGATTTTAAGCATTACGAGACTATGCTATAACTTCCAATGATTTACTTAAGTTATTCACTGTCTAAACTATACAGATATGTTTTTGCACGATTTACAATGCATGTCCTAATATTATAAGAGTTTATATTATAATTCACTGAGTTTTATACTCACCCATTTTCTAACATTTTTTTGATTGTAACATTGATTTGCCTTTTCAACTACATAACTTAGCATTTACATGATTTCTCTAACGAGCCCAATCTTGTGTGTAGACAGCATTGCCTATTTCTATTTGTACTTTAGAGTTGCTCTATTTTAATTTTTAGGCAAGATCCTTTTGTTTGTATATACTTTTGATGTTATATCAAATTTGTTTGAATTTAAATTGTTTGTTATGTCTAAGGTTTACTAGGGTTGGTAATTCAACTTTAGTGCCGGTTATGTGTCTAATTTCAGGACGTGACATGCTCATACAACGAGGGCAAAATACAACATTCTACTTGGTACATAAATCAATTTAAAAATGTAATTTTTTAAAATAATTAAAATTGACCTATTTTTTTTAAAAGAACTTGTGCACTTGTTGATGTCATGATATAGTTTGATTATTTTAGGAGATGGATAAGATATATTTGTTAACAGTACTAGATTTAAAAAGTTGGCTGGTTAAATATCACTCCAAATCTATTTTAGTTTTATAAGTTCTTTTTCGTCGTTAGTTATAAACCACTCCAAATCTATTTTAGTTTTATAAGTTTTTTTTCGTCGTTGGTTATAAACCACCGGAATTTATACTTTTAGTGACTCTTTTGCTAGCGTTGGAATAATGTCATTGTTATCTATTTAGCCATATGCCATTATTGCTATTAAGAATTAAAAAAAGAAATGTGTAGCATGGTATTTATTGGTAGGTACATGTGAACAATAGCATTTTGAAAGTTCAGAACAAGAGAGATACTTCATTTAATTGTATATATTTTTAAAAGACACGGTTTTTATTTCAACTTTCACAATCCCTATTTAAATATCAAAATGATTTGTCAAGACAATTAGAGTATTTAAAAAACCTTGGGTGACTACATCACTGTCAAATTGAGTTGACACAAAGCAATGTTGTAGATAAATTACAAAACACTCACATATACAGACAAATAGTTAAGATATAATACATTATTTTATTATAATATTTATATTTCTAACAAAAAATGAAATTAAAAATATTTATAAATGTCCAAGATTAATGATAGGTATTTATAACTCCAAAATCAGTTGAAAAAAATAATAAAACTAAGTAAGAGATATTATTTATTTCAAAAATATGCTGAATATGAATATCCTCCATATGGAAAGAATATAATGTCATATTTTTTTAAAAAAAAACTTTACGTAAGAACTTTAAAAATATATAACCAAAACAAGGGATATAGAACTAATAGTGTGATTGCCCCATGGGATGGGCGATCAGTGATGTATGTACTTTCTCCTTTTTTTTTTTTGGTTCATAATTTTCTGACCAACCAAAATACTGCGAGCTGGCTCCGACCATGAATGAAAAATGAACACTTGAATCACGAGGTTGACAACATCCAGGCCATTTTCCTTCTATCCATCACTGCTGCTGCTTTCATTCGATGAGGTGCAGCGAGGTCCCAATCATTATTTATACAAATTCAAAGACAAAAAAGCACGTCTACGCCATGCACTAGTGACATAATAATATTATATTGCATGGGCTTTGATCACACTAGTGTACAAAGTTGGGTGGACTACATTCTGTGCATGATATTAAATATAAATATAAATATATATAAGATAAATATAGATTTTTGTATAATACAAAAAATATATCGTTCACACGGAACAACTATTTGAATTGACATATGATAACTCTATAAGCCAATAAATACAAGAAATTTTTTTTAAATTATATATATAGAGACAGATAGAAATAGAGAAGGTATCAATTAATACCAATGTAAATGTAAAATATTTATACCAAATTTTATACCGTTAATTTAGTCAAAATTTAATGAATAAGATTAATTATAGTTGTAATTAATATTTTAAATAACAAATGTAAGTAATATTTTTAAAAGATAATTATAATTAACAATTTAAAAAATAGCTGTAATTAATCTTATTTATTAGATTTTAAGTAAATCAACTACATAAGATTTAGTAGAAGTATTCTCTACTTTCCATTAATCTTATATATATTTATATATTTATTATAATTAATCTTATTATATATCTATTATCTTAATAGATATACTATCTAGAGGAAGCAATTAAGTTTGTTAGTACATAATTTGAGTGTTCACATATCAACTCAAAACTTGAAAAGTCATGCCGGTTAAGAATCAGAACTTCTCCAACAAGGGCATTCTTAAAATATATATTGTGCCTATTTGCAAGAGTTACCTTTCAGTAGTTTTTTACTTTTAACTATTTTTTAATAGTTTTGCATGTTTGTATTACTGTTTTTTGATATACTTTTCTCTAAATTTAAACTAAAAATAGGTAGAGAAGTAAAAATATCTAAATGTTTACATTTTTGTAATTAATGGTATAATTGTAAATAATAATATTTTTATTAGACAAATTTATTTATATATTTTAATTGAATTTCAATCTTACCTTTTATCAAAAATCCTAAAATTATTTGAAACATGCCTCCTTTATAAATCATATTTTATATATGCGATGGAAAATATATGTTTTGGTCTGTGATAAGTTTGTCTATGATACATTCGGCCCGAGATATTCGGCTAGTGATCTAATACAATCTAATAATATGGGATTTTGTCCTAATATGTGATATTTGACACCTCCGACACAGTATGTTATGTCGTGAGAAGAGAGCCATGATCTAACATTTGTTCTAATATGTGATGCTTCTAGCATGATAAGTTTTGCTATTGAAATGATACTTTGTTTTAATATTCTCCCCTAATTTTAAGCATTAAGAGGCATATACTATGACTTCTAATGATTTACTCAAATTATTCACTATCTAAACTATACATATATGTCTTTGCGCATTTTACGATACATATCCGAGTATGATTAGAGTTTATATTATCATTTATTGAGTTTTATACTTGTGATGACCCTAATTTTTTTTTCTTTTTTGAAAATATGCAAATTTATTAGGTTCAAGGGTGTGTTGGCTTAAATCGAAAGAACTGGGGGTGTGTTGAAAAATTTGAAAGGCTTTGGGGCAAATTCAGGAAATGGAGGGCGAAATTGGACGAAATTAAAAAAAGGGTTCGGAGTGGAAGGGTGGATAAGTTCGGGGATCAAATTGGGAATTTGGGGGAGTTAAATGAGGAGAATGAAAGATGTTAGGGCCAAATTGCAAAGGGAAGAGAGCCTTCGGCCGGAAACTAGCCGAAAGTTTTGGAAGCAAAATTTGCTCCAATGGGAGCAAGACAGCTCATGAAGATCTTGGGTATTTGTGTCTAGACGAGAGGCGAGCATGGGGGAGTGAGCAATTCGAGCTTTTGAGAAGAAATTTGAGAGAAAGGAGTTGGGAAGAACCAAAGGGGTTTCACGGGTTTTTCGGAGAAAATTGGGACTTTGAGCTTGAATTTCTTCGATTAAAGGCTTCCACAAGGATCACCGGGTTGATTCTAAGGTGTAGGCTGCAAATCGATCAAGGTAAGACCAGTTTTTCTAGTTGATTTTGAGTTTTGGTCTTTTGGGTCACGTTGCAGACCTGCGAGGGGTTCCGGGTTAGAAAGCTGAGTAGAGAAGACGGACCCAGATAGAACCGGGTCCGTGCAGGTTAGGCCGAGCCTGCTTGGGCCCGGATCTAGCCGGCTGGGTCATGGCCTGTGGGCCGGCCCCTGTGTCGATTTGGGCTGAGTCAGCTTGCGGGTTGACTCAGCCCACTATGTAAATCACTAGGTTGAACCATGAGTCAACCCAGGGGCTGAAGCAAGGATATGCTATCCCCGAAGTAGATTAATCAAGGATAGTGGTTAAGTAGGATACTAGGGGATTAGTGGTCATGTCATGATCGTTGCACTGACTTGATTGTATGGGCACTTTCTGTATATTTACTTTTTGTACTTTTGATGCTCCATGTACAGTTCAGACGTATTTTGTTATGTATATTGGTTATATTTCTAATGAGAGCTTTTATCTGATCTGTTATGGTTGGAGGCTTACTAGAGTTGGTACACCAACTCTAGTGCCAGTCGCCCTCCCGGGATTGGGCCGTGACAATACTCATCCCTTTCACAACATTTTTGAGATCGTAGTGTTGGTTCACCCTTTCACATGCATCGCCGAGAGTGTACATAGTTTTTCTGACAAGCTCGAATTGTGTGCAAACAACGTTATTTATCTCTGTTTGTACTTTAAAGTTGCTCCATTTTGCTTTTTAGATAGAATCCTTCTATTTGTATATACTTCTAATGTTATATCAAATCTATTTGAATTAAAATTACTTGTTCTGTTCAAGGTTTACTAGAGTTGGTAATCCAACGTTTATGCCGTTCACGTGTCTAGTTTCAGGACATGACATGCCCATACAATAAGGGCAAAAGACACCATTCTACTTGGTGCATAAATCAATTTTAAATGTAATTTTTTAAATAATTAAAATTTACCTTTTTTAAAAGAACTTGTGCATTTGTGGTGTCATGATTCAGTTTGATTATTTTAGGAGATGGATAAGATATATTTGTTAGCAGTACTAGATTTAATAAACTAACTGTTAAATATCACACCAAATCTATTTTAGTTTTATAAATTCTTTTTCGTCATAGTTATAAAGCATCGGAATTTATACTTTTAGCGACTATTTTCCAGCGTTGGAAGAATGTCATTGCTACCTATTTAGCCATATGCCATTATTGCTATTAAAAATTATAAAAAAATGTGTAGCATGGTATTTGTTAGTAGATAGATCTGAACAATAGCATTTTGAAAGTTCAGAACAAGGAACATGCTTCATTTATTTGTATATATTTCTAAAGACATGATTTTTTGTTTCAACTTTCACAATCCATATTTAAACATGAAAATGATTAGTCAAGACAATTAGAGTATTTAAAAAACATTGAGTGGCTATATCACTGTCAAATTGAATTGACACAAAGCAATGCTATAGATAAATTACAAACACTCACATATACAAACAAATAGTTAAGATATCATTGTAATGGCCCGAAAACCTTAAAATAAGTTTTAATGTTTAATTAAGTTGAATGGGGGCGTAATTGAAACAATCAGATGTTGTGGGGGTTGAATTGAAAATTTGGGAGGACCTATCTGTAGAAATCAAAAGTGAGGGGGGCTAATTTGTGAGAAATGGAAGAGGGGAGAGCTGGGTGTAAGGAGTCCTAAGTTCGGGGCTTAGTTTAAAATTCAGGAGGGGGCAATTTGCAAGGAAGGAAAAGTAATGGGACCGGATTGTGACAGGGACAAAAATTTCGGCCAGAACCCAGCCGAAGCTCCTCAAGCCAAATTCGCTCCAATGGGAGCGAGACAGCGGATGAGCTTCTGGTGTATGTGCGTGGCTAAGATACAGCTTGGGTGGGTGCTCAATTGGAGAGATTAAGTGAGAGAGAGAGCATTTGGAGCTAGGGAGGACGACGGGGTTTGGCCGGAGTCTTCGAGGAAGAATCTGAAATTTTCACAGGAATCGACCCGATTAAAGGCTGAAAGGTAGTTTGGGGATCTCGGAATTTAAGTCTAAGGGCATCGATTTGGTTTGGTAAGTTTAAAATCCTAAAATTTTGAGGTTTAAAGGGGGTTTGGGGATTGTTGCAGACCCGGGTCTGTGACCCAGGTTTTTGGGTGGAGAAGACAGGACCCAGATGGGTCCGGGTCCCTGCGTAGGGTCGGCCTGGCCTGTTGGGCCTGGGCTCGGCCCAGGGGGGTAGCAGGCCGGTGGGCCAGCCCCTTGTGCTGGTTTGGGCTGAGTCAGCCTTCGGGTTGACTCAGCCCACTATGGAAATTGGCTGGGTTGACCGACGAGTCAACCCAAGGGGAAAATAAGGGATATGTTATTTCAGGAAGAGATTAAACCGGGATAAGGGCTGTTTGGGAATAGAAGGATTGAATAACCTAAAATTTATTAATTAAATAATGGGATTAGTGTTTTTGAACTGAGAACCGGCCAGTGTTGACCGAAACATTGACTAGCCGGTTCGGGGCTTTTTAGACTTGTTCTTGAGCGAGTGGATCGGTTCTTGGTTCAAGGAGCTAAGGGCTATCAGACCAGGGGATTTTAGGAAGTTTTGGTGGCCGGTTCAAAGTGAACTAGTCGGTTTAGTGTGGCCACCTTATGGTGGCCCGTTCATAGGGTTTTTAGCCGGTTCTTGGGAAGGTTGAACCGGTTCCTGGTTCAACATGATGAAACTTAGCTAGCTATGAAATTTGGTGATGTTTGGGTGTCTAGTTCAAGGTGAACCGGCTCAGTTCAGTGTGCCGTACTTAGGAGTGAGGTTCAAGGTTGGTTCAGGGTGGTTCCTAGGGTTTTTGGGCCTTCTGAGTCTGATTTTGAGGGTTTCGCGGCTGGTTCAATTCGGCTTGAGGTAGTTTTAGATTGGGTTGAGTGGTTCAGGGATTTTCGGAGGTCAGTTTGTTATGGTTTAAAGACTGTGGAGGCTGGTTCCTTATGGGTGAGGGTTGGGGAGTAGAATGGATAAATGTTCGTGAGTCGTGGGGGTCTTGGTGCCAGGTAGTGGTGCCTCAAGATGCGTGTTGGGAGCCTGGACAAGGAAGGTCCTGGGCCACTTTCAGGAGTGGAGTTTTTTGAGATGATCTCTGATTTTGGATCTAATTTATAGTTTGGTGATTGTAGATACTTCTGGGGAGGCGCCCTTTGGTCCGTGAGTTGTTTGTCAAAGTTTATGTATATCAGTTTTGACGTGTCCGATGCGTGACAGTACTCTCTATACATGTATCTGCATTATGGTTTTCTGTTATTTCTGTATTTTGATTTCTAAACTATGAGGTTACTTCCGGACATGAATCTATCTGTTTTAAAGTATGATAAGCTTGAAATTATTTATGTAATTAATTACACACCTACCTCAGCGATACACGCATTTTTAAAATGTTAATCTGTCATGAGTTTTTGTGTGATTTCGGTTTTCTGGTTCCGACTCTGGTTCTGATCTGGGTGCCAGGGCTCGATTGCAGGACATTTGGCTGTCGTGGCGTGCGGGGAGTGCCCTAGGCCCAATGATGTGATATGTATGATTCTGATTCTGATTCTGATTCTGATTTTGGTTCTGGTTCTGACACGGGATCCCAATGCGACAGATATGAGATATGTGGCTTTGATTCTGATATGGGACGCTAGGGGTCTACCATTAGACGGTTGGCCATCGTAGCATACGGGAAGTGCCCTGGGTCCACATGTGACTCTGATTCTGGTACGGGATGCCAGGGGCTCAGCTGGCAGACGGTGGGTCGCCGTAGCGTGCGGAGAGTGCCCTGGGTCCATATGTGGCTCTTGTTCTAATATGTGATATGTGATACGTTCTGATACTCTACAGATTTCTATTTTCTGATTCTGATTGTGCATATGTAAACTACAAGTGTTATCCGAGGCAATGTGACATTTATAAACTGTGTTATCACTTGGAGATGATACTTGTGTTTTTGACTTGTTACGATTCTTGTCCCAGCATGTCTAGATAGTATTGTTATTCACTGAGTTATATACTCATTCCTTTTTCCCCTACCTTCCAGATTTCAGTTCTGTTTGGCAGCGGTAGTTCCTGCGACAGTTCTGTCATCACTGCACTGACTTGATTGTATGGCACTTTCTGTATATTTACTTTTTGTACTTTAGACGCTCCATGTACAATCGGACGTATTTATTATTTATATTTATATGATGGTCTTTTGATGAGAAGTTTTATCTGCTTCATTTTAGCCAGCAGTTTACTAGGATTGGTACGTCAATCCTAGTGCCGATCACGCTCTCCGATTAGGGCGTGACAATCATACATTATCTTTAAACATTATTTCATTATAATATTTATATTTCTAACAAAAAATTGAAATTAAAAATATTTATAAAAGTCCAAGATTGATGATGGGAATATATAACCCCCAAATCAGTTGAAAAAAATAATAAAATTAAGTAAGAGATTATTTATTTCAAAAATATACCAAATAAGAATATCCTCCATATGAAAGAATATAATATCATATTGCCTAGAAAGTTTTTACATAAAGAAATTTAAAGATATATAACAAAGACAAGGGATATAGAACTAACAGTGATCGCCACATGTGATGGCATATCAGTGATGCATGTACTTTCTCCTTTTTTTTTTTTTGTTTATAATTTTTTGACCAACCAAAATGCTGCGAGCTGGCTTCGACCATGACAAAAAATGAACACTTGAATCACGAGGTTGACAAACGTCATGCACTAGTGACATAATAATATTATATTGCATGAGCTTTGATCATACTAGTGTACAAAGTAGGCTGGACTATGTTCTGGGCGAGATATTAAAATGTAAAGTAAATATGAAAATATATAAAATAAATATAAGTTTGGTGTAACAAAAAAAATATCATTCACACCTAACAACTATTTGAATTGACAAATGATAACTTTATAAACTAATAAATAATATAAAAAATTTTAAAATTATATATAGAGAGAGAGAAAGATAAAGAGAGGTGAGATATCAATTAATACAAGTGTAATTGTAAAATGTTTATACCAAATTTTACACCGTTAATTTAGTCAAATTTAATAAATAAGATTAATTATAACTGTAATTAATATTAAACTAAAAACTGTAAGTAATTTTTGAAAAACAATTATAATTAATAATTTAAAAAATAGCTGTATAATTAATCATATCTATTAGATTTTGATTTTTGAAAAACAATTATAATTAATAATTTAAAAAATAACTGTATAATTAATCATATCTATTAGATTTTGAGTAAATTAACAGTACATAATTTAATATAAGTGTTTTATACTTATACTAGTGTCTATTAATTCTTTATATATATATATTTATATATAAATCTTATTATATATCTGTTATCTTAATACAGCTACAATCTAGAAGAAGTAATTAAATTTGTTAGAACATAATTTGAGTGTTCAAATATCAACTCAAAGCTTGAAAAGTAGTGCGGTTAAGAAACAAAAGTTCTCCAAAAAGGTCTTCCTTAAAATATATATTGTGCTTGTTTGCATGAGCTACTTTTTTGTAATTTTTTATTTTTAATTAGATTTCAGCCGTTTTGTATGTTTGTATTGCTGCTTTCCGCTTTATTTTCTCTAAGTTTAAGATAAAAATATCTAAATATCTATTTCTTATAGCTAAGGACATAATTATAAATAATTATATTTTTTATTAGACAAATATATCTTTATATTTTAATTGAATTTTAATCTTACCTTTTATCAATTAAGCATACAAAAATCCTAAATATATCTCAATTTTTTCTATTGTACAGTTATTTATTTTAATTAAATCAAAAATTAAATTAAAAGTTAAGAATAAACAAAATTATATTTTTAAATTGGAAGAAATATTATATTGAAAAGGAATTAAAGAATTAGATTTTAAAAATTATTAATAACTGATATAAAATATTAATAATTTGCTTATTTTTATGTTAATAACTTCAATTCTGTATTTACAACCAAAAAAAATTATTTTATGCCCATATATATCCTTTTTAAATAATTACTATGACTATTTTGTCAAATATTTATTTATTAGCTTTCACTATTTTCAATAGAATTTGTAAACATTTTCAACTATTATACTTTCAGTACTTTTTTAGTTATTATTATTTTTTAATATTTCCTTAGAAACAGTAATTTTTGTAAGCAACCCAATGTCTTGTCATGCAAATAATACATATCAAATATATTAATAATGAACAATAATTTAGTACTAAGATTGCAACCCTATCCTTTTCTTCTTCCCAAGTCTTTCCCACCTACTGTAAAATAATAATAATTTGGATTATATTGGAAAGTAGCTTTCAGACTATGGTAGTATTCATTTATGACGGGATTAGTTTAATATTAAGTGGAACTAATTCCTCCGACGTGATATTGGATATTGGTACTTGGTATTTAATATTTCTGATATGATACACTCGGTTGTAAAAAGAGAGTTCGGATATGATTTTGTTATATTATGTAATGCTCTAGCACGATATACTCTGCCGTTAAGATGATATCTTATTTTGATGCTCTCACTTGATTTTGAGTATCACGAGACATATATTACAATTGCTGATGATATAATTTAATTATCCATTATCTAAATTATACATATATGATTTTGGCATATTTTACAATGCATATCTCAGTAAAATTTGTATTATTAATCACAGAATTTTAATACTCACCCATTTTCTAGCATTTTTTAGATCGTAATATCGGTTTGCCTTCTCCTACACATCACTGAACATGTATGTGATTTTTCTGACTAGCTTAGGCTTGAGAATGGGCAATGTGATTTTATCTCTGTTTGTATTTTAAAGTTGCTTCATTTATTTTCAGATAAGATCTTTCCGTTTGTATATACGTTTTATGTTCATATCATATCTATTAGATTATAGATGTTTGTTTGCCCAAGGCTTGCTAAGATTGGTGATACAGTCTTAGTGTCGAATCATGTGACTAGTGTTGGGACATGACAAGTTAGAAAAGAATTTCATTGTAATCTATCTAGTTATATGCCATTACTGCTATCAAAAACCCAAAAAAAAATGTGTAGCATGCTATTTGTTGGTAGGTAGATCTGAACGACTTAATTTAGCATGTATAGTTTGAAAGTTCAGGGCAAGTGATATGTTTTATTTAATTTTAAATAAAATTTAAAAAGTCATGGTAGTTGGAGATATATTGTCCACATGGACTGTTTAATATGATCAGAATAATTATTTTTTTTATTCGTTCAAAAAAATATTGACATGTATATAGAAATTATTATATTATCTATCTCATGTAAATAAAAATCTTTATTGTGACATATATGAAGAAAATAATAAAAAATCAACACATTAAAATTCCCAATTAATTTTATTACTACTTTTAGATGTATTGATATGAAAATAAAATTATTCAATAACAACCCGTTAAGACGTGCGATTTGTGCATTGGGTGTTAGAATAAAATTTTTGCTTTCACAATCCACATCAAACTTAAAAATAATTTTTCAAGACTATTTGAAAAAATCTTGTGTGACTTTGTCACTATCAAAATGAGTTAACAAAATACGGTGTTGTTGATAATAACAATACACACAGAACAAATAGTTAAGATAAAACACATTGCCTATTTAAATATTAACATTATTTTATTATAAATTTATATTTCTAAGAGCAAAATTTTAAATATTTATAAAGTCCAAGATGTGCGGGGAGTAAAACCCAAAGTCAATGAAAATAATAATAAAGCTGACATATAAAATATTACGCACTTGAAGGACATGTTGAATACAAATATTTTGCACATCGAAAAAATATAATATCATAATTTTTAAATAAAAAATTAGAAGATATATAGAGAAGTAATAATAGTATTCGAAGGAGATAGCAACATGTGGTGGCATATTAGTGATGCATCTACTTTCTCCCTTTTTTTTAATTTAGTTTCATAGTTTTTGACTCACCCAAATAGTTGGAACTTGGAGTTGATACCGAGTGTGCCCGTTTGTTCTCCAAGATTAAATCCCATGTTAAGTTGGATTGAAAAGTGAAAATTAAGCAAATATTTAGAAAAATAAATAGTGTTACGAATGGCTTGATCAAGAGAAATCTATCTTAGAAGATTGGTTCGAAGATTAAATCCCAAGTTAAGTTAGGATTGAAAAGTGGAAATTAAGCAAATGTTTAGAAAAATAGATAGTGGTATGAATGGCTTGATCAAGATAAATCTATCTCAGAAGATTGGTACAAAGTATCGGATTTTCCTCTAATTAAGTTAGGATTTCGTTGTGTAGTTGGTTTATTTTTTTTGGGCCTAGAACCCAGTATTATCAAAAAGAAAAAAAAAGAACACCCGAATCACGGCGGGGACAAACAACAACCAAGCCATTACTCTTGTACCCATCATTGCTGCTTGTTTGATGAGCTGTAGTGAGGTCCCAGTTATTATTATCAATGCAATCCAAAGCAACAATCATCTCCACGTCATGCTCTGACATAATAATTTTACGTTGCACGACTTTTGATCATATCGTATGGCCCTTGTGCACCAAGTAAATTTGTCATTCCACTGGAAATATCAGTAAACGTGATGGGCCACCTTTGGTGGGTGCAGACTAATCCTCAGAAAAAAATCATCATATAACTCGGTAGTAATGAGTATTTTTTTAATTAAATTGTGCGGCTATATTTTTATTGATATAAAATTATTATTTTTTTGGTACAGACTTCCAAATTAATTTTTTTTTATATTTTTCCTAAAACATGTGTAGTGGGACTTGTCTCACTTCTTTTTTTTTTTTTTTTTTTCCTTCTCTTTTTATGTCAAAAGTCTAGACCTAACTTAGGAAAGAAGAAAGGTCAGAAATTTAATACACGATCTCTAATAAATTTTACTAATATTATATCATTTACACTATATCATGTCTTAAATTAGATACGTGATCGGTGTCGAATTTGAATTACCAATCTCAATAAATATCGGACACAATAAATATATAAATTGATATAAATATAAAAATTTATACAACTAAATGAATATAAATATAAAAATTGATATAACTAAATCAAGAGTAAAAAATGAACACTTGAATCACAAGGTTGACAACCGACATCCAGATCATTTTCCTTGTATCTATCACTGCTAGGTGGAGCGAGGTCCCAATTATTATTTATACAAATTCAAAGACAAAAAAGCACGTCTACGTCATGCACTAGTGACATAATATATATTATATTGCATGAGCTTTGATCATACTAGTGTACAAAGTAGGCAGAACTATGTTGTGTGCAAGAGATTAAAATATAAATTTAAATATAAAAATATATAAAATAAATATAGATTTGGTTTAATAAGAGAAATATCATTCACATGTAACAACTATTTTAAATGGTCAAATGATAACTTCATAAATTAATAAATAATATAAAAAATTTAAAAATATATAAAAGAGATGACATAACAATTAATACCATAAAAGTATAAAATATTTATACCAAATTTTACACCGTTTGTTTAGTCAAATTGGATAAATGAGATTAATTATAATTATAATTAATATTTTAAGTGATAACTGTAAATAATATTTTTGAAAGACAATTATAGTTAATAATTTAAAAAATAACTATAATTAATCTTGTTTATTACATTTTGAGTAAATTAACGGTACAAGATTTAACAGTAAGTATTTTATACTTATACTAATACTTATTGATCCTATATATATATATATATATTATTGCATATCTGTTTATCTTAATAAAGGTATAATCTAGAAGAAAAAATTAAATTTGTTGGGAACATAATTTGGGTGTTCACATACCAACTCAAACTTGAAAAGTAGTGCCGTTAAGAAACAAAAGTTCTCAAAAAGGTCATCCTTAAAATATATATTGTGCTTATTTGCATGAGCTACTTTTTAGTAATTTGCTATTTTTTAACTAGTTTTTAGCAATTGTGTTTGTTTGTATTACTACTTTTCGCTTTATTTTTCTCTAAGTTTAAGGTAAAATAGTAGAAAATAAAAGTATCTAAACATCTACTTCTTGTAACTAAGGACAATATTGTAAATAATTATATTTTTTATTAGATAAATATATCTTTATATTTTAATTGAATTTTAATCTTACCTTTTATCAATTAAGAATACAAAAATCTTAAATATATCTCAAATTTTTTATTGTCCAGTTATTTATTTTAATTAAATCAAAAATTAAGTTAAAATTAAGAATAAACAAAATTATATTTTAAAATTAGAAGAAATATTATATTGAAAATGAATTAAAGAATTAGATTTAAAAATTATTAATAACTGATATAAGTTATTAATAATTTGTTTATTTTTTATTTAATAACTTCAATTTGCATTTTCAACCAAAACAAATTATTTTATGCCCATATATATCCTTTTTAAATAATTATTATCACTATTTTGCCAAACATTCATTTATTAGCTTTGCTATTTTCAGTAGAATTTATAAACATCTTCAACTATTATACTTTCAGTACTTTTTAATTATTATTATTACTTTTTAGTGTTCCCTTAAACACAGTAAATTTTTGTAAATAACTCGATGTCTTGTCAAGTAAATAATACATATCAAATATATTAATAATGAACAATAATTTAGTACTAAGATTGCAACCTTATCCTTTTCTTCTTCCCAAGTCTTCCCAACCTACTGTAAAATAATAATAATTTGTATTATACTGGAAAGAAGCTTTCAAACTATGGTAGTATTCATTTATGACTGGGATTAGTTTAATATTAAGTGGAACTAATTTTTCCGACATGTTATTGGTACGTGGTATCTAATATCTCTGACATAATACGCTGTGTTATAAAAAGAGAGTTTTGATATGGTTTTGTTCTGCTATGTATGCCTTCAGCACGATGTACTCTGCTGTTAAAATGATATCTTATTCTGATACTTCCACTTGATTTTTGAGTATCACGAGACATATATTAAATTATTGATGATATACTTTAATTACCCACTATCTAAATTATTACATATACGATTTTGACATATTTTACGATACATGTTCTAACAAAATTTGTATTATCAATCATAAAAATTTAATACTCACCCATTTCTCAACATTTTTTAGATCATAGGATTGGTTTGCCATCTCCTACATGTCTGTTTTTTTCTGATAAGCTAAAGCTTGAGAATGGATAACGTAGTTTATCTCTATTTGTACTTTAAAGTTGTTTCAATTATTTTTCAAATAAAATCCTTCTGTTTGTAAATATACGTTTAATGTTTATATCAAATCTATTAGATTATAAATGTTTGTTTTGTCCAAGGCTTACTAAAATTAATGATTCAGTTTTAGTGCCGATCAGTGGACATGACAAGTTTGGAAAAGAATTTCATCATTATCTATCTAGTTATATGCCATTACTGCTATTGGAAACCCAAAAAAATGTGTAGCATGGTATTTCTTGGTAGATAGATCTGAACAATTTAGCATGTACAGTTTGAAAGTTCAGAACAAGTGATATGTTTTATTTAATTTTAAATAAAAAGTCACGGTAGTTGGAGATATATTGTTCACATGGATTGTTTAATATGATCATAACTTCAACTAACAATTAATTTTTTTTAGTTGATTCAAAAAAAATATTGACATGCATATAGAAATTATATATATTATCTATCTCATGTAAATAAAAATCTTTATTGTGACATATATGAAGAAAATAATAAAAATCAACATATTAAAATTCCCAATTAATTTTATTACTACTTTTAGATATATCCATATGAAAATAAAATTATTCAATAACAACCCGTTAAGATGTGGGATTTGTGCATTGGGTGTTAGAAAAATTTTTGCTTTCACAATCCCTATCCAAACTTAAAAATAATTTGTCAAGACTATTTGAAAAAATCTTGTGACTTTGCCACTATCAAAATGAGTTGACACAAGACGATGTTATTGATAATAACAATACACACAGAACAAATAGTTAAGATAAAACACATTGCCTATTTAAATATTAAACATTATTTTTTATTATAAATTATATTTCTAACAACAAAATTTTAAATATTTATAAAAGTCCAAGATTTATGAGGTGTAAAACCCCAATTCAATGAAAATAATAATAAAACTGAGGTATAAATATTAACGTCTTTCAAGGACATATTGAATACAAATATTTTGCGCATCGAAAAAGTATAATATCATAATTTGTAAATAAAAAAATTAAAAGATATACAGAGAAGTAATAATAGTATTAAAAGGTGATAGCAATATGTGGTGGCATATTACTGATGCATCTACTTTCTCCTTACTTTCCCTTTTTTTAATTTAGTTCACAGTTTTTCGACCCACCAAAAATAATTGGAACTTGGAGTTGACACTGTGCGTGACCTCGTTCTCCAAGATTAAATCACATATTAAGTTAGATTGAAAAGCGGAGATTAAGCAAATATTTAGAGAAGTAAATAATATTGCGTATGGCTTGATTACAATAAATCTATATCTGAAGATTGGTACAAAGGATTGGTTTTTCCTAGGATTTCACTGCATAGTTTGTTTATTTATTAATTTTTTTGATTGACCTAGACCCAGTATTACAAAAAAATAAAAATAAAAATAAAAAGAGAACACGTGAATCACGAGGGGGACAAACAA